>OZ004581.1:5933458-6063025 GCA_963924555.1 Crambe crambe
TCTGCCCAGATACATGTTCAGATTTCTTTCCCACCTTCAATCAAGAGTCACTGACCTAACTGACTGGCTGGGCTGATGGTGGACACTCTTGCAGGTATCGAGGTGGTCTCAATAAGTATAACAGATTGTCTAGAGTACCAGCAGACTATACATTGAATTAATAGGTAAAGGGTGTGGCTAGGGATAAAGAGTACTGTGTTTCAGGGATGCTCCACAAGGGGTGAAGGCCCATCCACAACTGTAGTAGCTCTATTAATTATGCTATAATAATAACTCAAAACTCCTCCAGAATGCACTAAATTATGTGATCTCACCCTAGACCTAGTCTCGCGGGTCAGACTCGATTCTTTCCTTTTTCTTGGGGGCGGGGGAAAGAAAGAGTCTGGCCAAACTGCATTGGACGTTTCGTTTGTGCCGACTCAGCATCATAGGGGTAGCGTGGGCGTTGCGTTTTGACTATGACGTACCATGACGAAAGAGTAAAGCAGCTGGCCAATAAAAAATTAACCGCTACTGTGACGTATAGTGACGTTTAAAATTTCCCACGTGATATCTGTGCATGTCCGCCACGATTTTTGTGGCATAGTACAAACGAAACATCCAATACAGTTTGGCCAGACTCTTTCTTTCCCCCGCCCCCAAGAAAAAGGAAAGAATCGAGTCTGGCCCGCGAGACTACCCTAGACCCAAGTTGGCTCCCCCCCCCCCCCAACTAAAAGTTGGCTCCTCCGCCCCTGTATTTAACTTCCTGCTGGTACTCTAGCCACACCATAAATATAAATGGTCAGTGTGACATGGAATGCATGATCATCAGAAGTGTTCTTCCCAGATACTCACTCTGTCAAGACAACTTACTCCATGGATCACTGGATGATCTAACATAAAGGGAGGAGTTTCTTGTTCACAGATGGTTCCTCCAGAACACTTCCCTCTGAATATGCAGTTCGCTGAGATATTCCACGAGCAAGCTGTACTCTTAAAAACAGCTGATGGAAATAATGCCCACCACCAGACAGGCAGCCCCGCCCTTCGGATACAATGCGCATGCGCAAAAGGGTAACAACACTCGATTATAGTTACAGTTTGGCATCTCTAATAGATTTAGCAAGTTGGTCTAATCCAATATCTTCCAGCACAGAAATCAGAGTCTCCCAGGACACAGGTTGTCTCCCACTCCCACTGAACCACTCCTGAAAAATATGGCGGTTGATACTTTGAGCATTCATGTGAAGTTATAAGGCACTAATTATGGGCACCAGTTTCATCTTTAAAAAGTAATGTTCCAAATTCAAAGTACTTTATCCCAATCTCTTGAGCCAAGTTCACTTTAGAGTCTTGTAAGGGGAAACACAGGATGTCCATCATGGTTGGAGGTGGGCAAGACACTGTGGAATGAATACAAGAACTATTAATGTCACAAAATGCAATATGATTACAACTAGCTATCACTTCATAGGATAAGCAACTTTAAGAATAGCAAAGTAGCTGTGCTAGCTATTAGACAAGGTTGAACTTACCTTCAGATTATGAAGTATGTATTGCAGGAGCAGTTGGAGGAGATGCATGGCTGGATAGTGATGTAGATGACTGCAGTACTTCTGAATCTGTATGTAAAAATGTAGTGGTACTAGTTATAGCATGAAATGCTACACACCTTCATCATAATTTCCATGGATGGAACACTTCTCAGCATTAAAATCTGCTACCAATTTTTCCTGCCGGCCATCCTTCAGCAAGTTGTATAAGCCTCTCCATTTCTCTGAGTAGCATTTGCAGTGGGGCATTTGGGGAGCATTGGCCAGCCATTCTCCAATCACATCTCGTAAGCAATCAACATCTGACTCTTGCTTTGCTATGAATTTGATGCGATAAGGTGGGAGCTCGGCTATCTTCTTCCAGTAGGGAGCCAAGTCATCCAGGATTCTGATTTCTCTATGCTCACCAGTTTCAGGTTCAAAGTACTTGATTAGTTGTAAGCTTTCAGTAGTTGCATCTTCATCCCGAAGTGGATTGCTGCTGACTGCTATGATACAAGGTACATAGCTAGCATAGCTATAATTATAACGACTACAGAAGTTGAAAAAAAATGTCCGCTATATAGCTACATGGGTTGATATCAGTTCAATTTTTGTGGTTACCCCAATCATACAGGGTTGGGGGGATGTCCTGAATATATAAAACCCTTCACCGCATGATGTATGTATGTACGTATGTAGCTATGTAGGTGAACACTCATAATTATTGTTGATATGTTAGGTAAGGTCCAGTAATATAATCTTCATGGGCTATAGGAAAAATTAGAAGTGCACGTAAAGTTGCAGCTTTCAAGAAATCTAAGGCTTAGCTATCAAAAATCTAAAATACATTACGTAACTTGCCCTCCCAAACCACACTATATGCTGACTCTGCATTTCCACTGGCTGTGGATATTGTATAAATAATCCATGATGTGGGGAGAAGTCTCTCTGCTGTTAACCCCTCCCAGGGTGAGTAGGACATTCAAATGCAAGCTGATACCTGACATAGTCTTGTGTGCCATACCTGACAGTGAAGGCATAGTTCATGCGAGAGGTGACTCTCTTGATTGCTGATACAATGATTTCTCGAACAGCAACACACACTTCATGAGTCTTGGTACGTAACAGCAGCTGTGATGTGGATCTCATAGCAGTGTGGTCGAGATAAGAAGGTGATTTTATCACAATCAGTACCATATCGAAACTGGACTCGATTCTCTTCAATGATCAACTTATTGCTGATGAGGTTAGCAATGGTGGCAGGAAAGAGACCAATGGGTACAAAGCCACACTCATATCTAATCATCAGAGAAGCTGGGAGGAATGAATTGGAATATCCTCTTGAAAAATAAGAAGATCTCCTTTGGAGCATTCTAGAGAACACAAGGCGGCATGAAGTGGACCACTTTAGAACTCTTACCATGTGAATCCTGGGATGGATCAGGTTCAGCTGTTCGATGATAGCTAAGATGTTGAGGTGCTCCAGCAACTTCACTAGTTGGAGTAGTGAGTAGTGGTATATGTAGTCACCTGAGATGTCAGCAGTAGCTCCTCTAATATTCTCCAGAGTCTCTCTGAACCTTTCAGAAGCTGCTTTTTCCACCATACTAAATCTGAATGTGTTGACAATCAGATTGAAATAATCTGTACATGGTGTCCTGGAGCTCAGGTAGGTTGGGGGAGTACATCAGAGTTCTGGCACGATGGTGAAGAAACCACAAAGCTAGCTTGTTGAGCTTCTGGGCCCAGTCAAGGCAATTTTCAATGTTGACAGTCCTCTTTCTTGCTTACAGAGATAGAGACTCAGCACGAGCCACGTTGCAGGAATTTGATCTTCCTGTAGTGTTTCTGCATGTGCTGTTCGAAAAATTTTCAGAGTATCGACTTCTTCTGCCCCTCCACTTTTGTTATCAATGGCAAGAATGAGACGATTACCTGATGCAAATTGGACAAGACCTTCCCTGTAGAAATTAGTAGCTCGAATTCTCTTTTTGGAGCTCAGCATCAAATTTTTCGATATGTTCTTCACTCACTAAATCCTCATGAGTGGTCACAATAAAGCTTTAGATTGTGGAGAAGCCATGAGATCAGGAAGACTCAGAATTAGCAAGGCAAGCAATGGCAGAGAGAGCTTGGAACATCCAGTGTATGTAGACTCTACTGGTGTGGTGGACTCACCTGATGGACTTAGGTAAGATAGCTACAGTGTGAATTCTCCACATTCAAAAGTTGATTTAGTGACGACTGATGATTGATTTTTTTTTCAAGAGGCTGTTACCACCAATTGGGAGGAAGTTTGAGAATTCAGCTCTCCTGAATATGTCAGACACAGGTGGCCATGCAGCCTGAGCTCATGGACATGCTTCCAGCACTCGTGATCAGCCCTGCCCTTTATCTTCTCTTTTGCAAGCTGACTCAAGAGCTAAGCTTTCTTCTGTTTTGGTATTGATTGTTTCTGGTCCAGGATCAGTCATATCTGATAAGATTCACCATTTCTTGATTACCAATAATATAGCTGGCATTGACTCTTCTTCTGATCTGAGATGTTCTACGGAAAGCATTTATGATATTCTTTTTTAAGGATCGAAAACAACCATAATTATCTGGATCATGCATATCAGCAGGTTCTTCTTGAAAAGATGAATTACTACTATCTTCATCAGTCATATCTTGGTCATTCGTTTCATCCAGTTCAACCCCTGGATAAATGAATTGAAGGAGTATGCGTGCCTCATGTGTGAGATCTTTGGCTGCAGACTACTCTGATGGTGTCACCACAGCTGTGGTGTGAGAAATACTATGAACTATATCGATATCGACTACTATACTGTGTCCTGTTTCAACTAGCTACCCCTGTGCTGATCTGCTCAGTTTCTCCAGCTGAATCAATATCTACAATTTCTCCTGTCAGGCAGCGACATGCTGTTGTCTTTCCTAAACAAGATGGACTGATAAAGAGCATGTTGGGAATTACATATCAAGAGAACCATGTGTAGCGAGGATTTGATTGTAGGCAGCAAGGTACTGATGGATTGGTTTACCTGAATAATAACAATTACGTAATAGCTATGATGATTATTGTTGCATTGTGTGTGAGCCATTTCCTACAGACTAACTCGTAGCATGTCAAGTCAGAAAATAAGTTTACTACCTACATGTGTGTGAGACTGCAAAGGTCAAGAATGAGGGCACATACACATCCCAGAAGCCAAGACCTGACATTCCCGAACACAGCAATATAGCTAAGTATTCCCAGTCTGAGGATCAAAGAAGGTAGTGCACATAATGCCAGCCTAGCTACAAAGTTGTGTCTTTTATGCCAAAAATCCAATGAAAGTTGCTATGGAATCACCTGATGAATAAGCAAACTAGAGCTACAACAGAAACGTCACAATCATGTATAATAATGCAATAGAATTAGTTCTCATAAAATTAACTTATGAAACACACCACCAACACATACAACACATACAACCTCCAATACATGTAAAAAGGGGAGTTATTAAAAGCTTATATGATAGAGCCACGAGGGTTACTACACATGAAGAGGACTTAGTTAAGGAACATATGCATCTTAAAAAAGTTTTTGTTAATAATGATTACCCAGAAGCCTTTCTCTCTGCAACTTTAAATCCCGTAGCACCAAAACCTAGGGAAGATAATAGTAATAGGGAAGAAAGAAAAAAACAAATAATAATTCCATATGTTAAAGGCCTTAGTGAAGACATTGGAGGGTTTGCAGAAAAATTGATATTAAGATTGTTTTTAGATCAGGGGTTAGTTTGAGATCCAAACTTTCTAAGGTTAAGGATAAGTTGCCATCTGACCAAAATTCTAATGTTGTTTATAGGGTACCTTGTAGTTGTGGAAAATTTTACATTGGTGGAACGGTGAGAAGGCTGGAAACTAGATTGAAGGAGCATAAGGAAGCTTGCCTGCAAGGAGAACAAGAAAAGTCTGCAGTTGCTGATCATGCCTGGAGTAGTCATCATCCTATATTATGGAAGGAAGCTTCAGTTGGAAGGAGCTGCTTCTAAAAGAAGCGCTTCACATTAGTTTAACTTCAGAAGAACAGCGTTTTAATAGGGATGTAGGTCTAGAACTTCAAGGTTGCTGGGTTTCTACGCTTAAAGCCTTAAGGGTGGTCAGACATAGTAACCATGTGGTCACAAAAGAATGTAATTACTAACCATAAATTTGCATACAGCTATTATCTGAATAGGTGAACAAATTTACATTTTTTATTGATACCTATTCTAGAACTTCATTTAGCAAGCCATGTAGTCACCACTAATGTTGCCATAGGAATAAATTAACAAAAGCTCACGTAAATTTGTAATAAGAAATGGCTGACCAAAAATCAGCCACTGAACTCAAGTATTTGGTGAGAAATAGTTTTTTATACTTTGAGAGTGATGAAGCTTCATATCTTGGGTAAGAATTGTCCTTTCTCCTTCATGTTTGGTAAGTGTGGTAGTGTTATAGTGTGTCTTAGTCATGTGGAGTTTCAAGTCCTTAGCATTAGTAGCTTTGGAGATTGGCTTCCTTAGCAACCATGTGTGGGCGGTATGTCTGACCACCCTTAAGGAAATAGCGTTTTATAACTCCGGGTAATGGCACGCTATAACATAATATCCATAGGCATATGCATGTGCGTTGTCAAGATAACAAGCGTAAATATATGTGTGCATTTTTAGTATCACCCTGATGAAGGCTAGAGTATTCTGGTCGAAACGTTGGTGGTTTGTTTCATAAGCTAATTTTATGAGAACTAATTCTATTGAATTTTTATCATGTTAGCTGAGAAAAATAAGCAGAGATGTATAATAATAATTATTTTAAAAGAGGGGCTATGGCCCACTTTATTCCCCTCCCCCCCAAAAGTAATAAACTCACCACAATCTGCTGACACAGTTCCTCTAAATTTAAGTCCTTCAATACTGATAGTAGTGAATTCCAAGTATGAGGGAGATGGCTCCTTTCAGAATTCCACTCAGTGATAGCCTTCTTAACACATTCTTCAGGGTCTTCGTGGTATGCAGCTACACTAACTCCAATGTGTGCTGTTAGTTGATTGTGGACTGCCTTGAGTAATATCATGATCTGGACTCCTGGATACTGTAATTTGGAGAATGCAGGCATGCTGAATTGACTGTCAAGGTTGAATGGGGACACTGTGAGGATATAGAAAAACAGAATTTTAATTTTGGTTAATGCTCAAACTATAGAATATAAATTAATAAACAGCTCCAACTTCAATCAGGATACTGTCATGCACTTGGTGACATGCCTACAGTACAGTCAGTTAGCAACCATGGCTGTGTCGGCTAATAGCATAATGCCGCATACCCATGGGTTTTTGTGTGAGAAAATATTTATAATGTGGTTCACACTTTAATCTCGTTGAATCACAAAAAAATTTTTTTCTCAACTAATCATTTCCCTCCATAGTTAGTGCTATGAAACTACTCCACTACCCTGGAATATGTTATGAAGGCATCAATTAAGAGTCATCAGTAGCTGACATAATATTATTGCTCATTGATTCGTTACAGGGATTATCCTCACCTTTTAATGATTTCTTGAATATCTTGTGAGTGCGTGATAATAGTCCATCAGTTCCACCTATCACCACCAGTTCTCCTGTTGAGATGACAGTGGAGGCAGTGGAAAAAAGTTCAATCGGCAAGTCCCCCAGGATTGACTGAAGGAAGAGTAGGCATGGATATTAGAGGAGGGAGAGAAGAGGAAGGAGAAGGATCCTCCTACAGACACAAGATGATGATGAAATGTCACACAACTTAAGAAGTAGAGAGGGGACTTGAGAAGTTTTCCACAGAGTATCATTTATTAGATTGTAAGGATAACAGGAGAGAGTCTAATTTGCAGTAAAATAAAGAGTTGCTTTGTGTTTATAACCTCCCATCAAGTATATACAAGATCCCATCATGGATGGTGCATTTTACAGATAAACATTTATGAGGTAGAGGTTTTACAACTGCAATGATCACTTCCCCTGCACAAACACCTCAGTTGAATGCATATTTTTCCATACCACTTGTAGTGACTATACACTCGGTTTGATTCCGAATATTAATGGCAGATGATAAGGAGTGTGATGTTCTCAGAGACAACTGCCATTTGATCGTTCTGCTACCCTCTGGAAGTTCACAACATTCCTTCCAGCAAAGTTCAACCTGAGTATGAAGTGTCCACATTAACTGCAAGTGCATGATAGCAACTGGTAGTAGATGAGAACTAACTGCTAGCTATCTATGACTATAGCTAGTGCAATGAATGGTGTCACTATAAATCTTTAGTAAGGTAAAAGAAGGGTATGGATTTCTGGAGAAGTAGGGATGGCTGTGTGCGGTTCAAAAAAGTTCAGCAACAAGAGAGTGAACTTCAGTCAAGTAACCCCTTACCCATCACCAACTACGAGCCAACTATTCCTACTTCACTCCCTTTATATCTCATCATGGGAGTGAAGTAGGAATAGTTGGCTCATAGTTGGTGATGGGTAAGGGGTTACTTGACTGAAGTTCACTCTCTTGTTGCTGAACTTTTTTGAACCGTACACAGTCATCCCTACTTCTCTTTTTTTATTTAGAATAAATATTTTTTCCTTTATTTGTAATTTATCAAAGGTGGGTGAGTGATAGTTAATAGATAGATGACAGCTTAGGTTAATTATTATTTTAGTTATCATGTATTTATTTATTTTTTTATTTTTTATTGATAGTTCTCAGTTACTTCTCATTTCTATCACATCCGAACTTGTGGGGTGTAGCTAATATATTATGATTATTTAGTAAACTGTTATCAGAATATTTTGAGTCATTATTATTATTATTATTATTATTATTATTATTATTATGTAAATAATATAATGTACAGTTTTCAATATATATAATAAGAAAAATGGATCACCAAAAAAGAATTGGAGCATCGAAATCATTCCTCCAATGAGAGAGACTCAAGAAACCCAACAATCCAGGATGCATATAGAGCTAGTTATAGCCTTAGGTGTAGTTTTGTGAGAGATTTAGTTTGTGATATAATTTCTGCTTTCCTAACCTACACAACAACTAGCTATTTTTTGCTCTTTTAAAATCTATAGAATCCCCATACCTTATGCTTTTGGTGGAAAATCTGTAGGTAACTATGACACAGAAAATGCTTCTTTGATAGCTACATAATAGCTTACAAGTAGTTGGCGTTACCTTCCTTTATTGAATGGTAGTTGGGGGAAGGTAAAGGGTCGGCAACGCCTATAGTGGGTGCTGTGGTTCAAGATCTACTTATTATGCACAAAATGAATACACTAACTAGCTATAATTATAACTCTTCCATTGCAGCAAAATACTGACTTAGCTACTTAGATCAGTCATCAGGTTTATTGTCCTAACTAGTCTACTTTGCTCCCAGGATGATAACTAGCCCAAGAGAGAATATGGTGTGGTTATCGAAATTGGGAGGGTTTGGTGATGGGTAAGGAGTTACTCAACTCTTGTTCATGAACCCTACACAGCTTATTTGTTTCAGATAGGTGGCTGTGACTTCTAATTGGCAATAAAGTGAGGAACAGCTGGCTTAAATGCAACTGAATTTCATGCCTACTGTAAAATATTAGCAGAAAAGTAGCAGATGAATAGCATCATTCTAGTTGTGCCAAATCTCTGCTCTTGTGTTGTGGGGGAAGGAGGAACATGTTCACAAGCACTATGCTATACTGTGACATAATATTATGTAAATTGCTCATAGCTACATAATAGCCCTTCAGCTCAGTTCCTGACCACCAGAGACTCTATTTAATAACAAATAATATAATATAAAGAGCATACACAATACTAAAAATTAGTCTATCATAGGAGCATTACTCAAAAAAGGAGGTAAAATTAGCTATAGCTAGCAACTACAGTTGTCAAGGATTTCAGCTTGAATGCTTTATTTCCTTCAATATATCCTCCACATTACCTTCAAAAGAAAAAAAGTTCAGCATCATTATATTATACCCACCATACTAACATATACTTACCATCAGTGTCTGGATGCAAGTTAATATGCTGGTCAAGCAATGATATCCTTACTGGTTGAACCACCTCATTTTCATTTCTTTTGAATAGATTTATACTTGCTTGCATAAGAAGAAGTTCAAAGGAATACAAAAATTTGGAATCTAGATCCATCAGTTTAACAATTTCTTGGCACAAATAACCCCCATTTTCGTTTCCGTATGCGAAGTACCCCTCATTTGTAGCATGGAAGTCGAGATAATTGCCTCCTTTTGCAACTGTTACCATTTTTGGCACTACTGGTGCCATTTGTGTGAGAATATTGCCTCCTTTTGCAACTGTTGGTACTACTGGTGCCGTTTGTTTTAGTCCAACCTTTGATTCCATTGGTACTATAATATACTCCTGCTCACCATTATAATCTTCACATCTACGACAACTTTCAAAAAGGAAGACCTTTGGAATATCTGTAAATATAAGACCATCCTCAACTTCCTCAGGGAATAAAGGTCGGATTACATCTTTATCCTTGTAAACCTTTACGTTATCTTCTCTCATGCACAAGATATCACCATCCTGATCTCGTTTTCCATGACAAGAAAATATGAAGATTAAGCAACGATATGTCTCGAATGATTTTTTTTTAAGCTTCTTCATATTCTCTATATATCTTTCCAAATCTCTTTTACTAGCTCCGTGCGTCCAGTAGACATCAAAATTCAAATCCATGAAAGCCTTTTTGAATCTTTTACCATCGACATGTGCACCAGGGGCACGATTTGTCAGGATGATAACAGCACCAATTTTTTTTGTAGACTTCACCACGTTATCTATAAAATTAATACATGCAATTACTGTACATGAATATACCACACACACTCAGAAAGTGTGGTACCATTGGTAGCACTTCCTATAGCTTTTTAGCTATGAGCACAAAAAATTTCAAAAAGTGAAGTAGGGATAGCCATAAAATTTAGTTGCATTATTACTCCTAGCCCTCCTAATTTCAATAGCTAAATCCTACTTCACTCCCCCTTCAGCAACAAGTGAGTCTAGTAACCTCTTACCCGTGCCAATCACCAAACTCAAGAACCACAGCAAACTACCATTCCTACTTCACTCCTAGCCCTCCTAATTTCAATAGCTAACCACACCTAGATCCTACTTCACTCTCCCTTCAGCAACAAGTGAGTCTAGTAACCTCTTACCCGTACCAATCACCAAACTCAAGAACCACAGCAATATTACAAAACTACCATTCCTACTTCACTCCTAGGCCTCCTAATTTCAATAACCACACCATTTAGGAGGCCTAGGAGTGGAATAGTTTTGTAATATTGCTGTGGTTCTTGAGTTTGGTGATGGGTACGGTAAGGGGTTACTTGACTCACTTGTTGCTGAAGGGGGAGTGAAGTAGGATCTAGGTGTGGTTAGCTATTGAAATTAGGAGGGCTAGGAGTAATAGGAATAGTAATAATGCAGCTAAATTTATGGCTATACCTACTTCACTTTTTATTTAGAAGAAATTTTTTGCACTCACTTGTTGCTAACAAAATGATAGCTGAAATTCATGGTATTAAAATGGGAGCATTTTATACTGAAATCAAAGTTCACAGGTTGGAGGCGCACACACTGGCATGGTGAAGTGAGCAGACTACATACCATAGATAGTTAGCTATTAGTTAGCTATCTATTCCGGTTAAATGATTAAACTGAAGAGCTAACTTAGCTAGTGAAAATGGGAGCCTGATATCAAAGTTCACACTCGAAAGATTAGCTAGTGTTCCGAGTGCTGCCGACGTGAAATTGAACTGTAGTCCAAACTAATAGCAAAAGATCAGCCTCTAGGTGCTCTGACGGATGGCCCAAACAGAATTTTGATAACTATAGCCAATAAGTCAGGGCGTTGAACTTACTCATTACTATCAGAGAGAGCGGTAGCTCTCTCTATGTAGGAATGACCCGGACAGCTGCATGCGTCGCATATAGACTAAGTTCCCCATCTTAGACTCAACAAAAGCTACAGTGAATGATTATCCAGTCAACTAGAGCCTACTACAAAGTGCAGACCAAGTTTCAGGACCGGGGAGCCAGAAATACGGCAAGCAGGTAAATCGCTGGATTCTTCTTTTCTATTATTATTCTTCTTCTTAGATAACCATATCTCTCGAACCACTCAAGCTACAGGTATGATTTCTGGATAATTACCTTTTGTACTCGTCAACCCTCGAAATAGTCGATGTAAAAGGAGACACTACGGAGCATCGACTAACTTAATTATTGGAAGCCATATTTTCGATACGCATGCGCGTAATTAATATCCAATTATTCGAAATTATAATATTAGTCAGCAGCAAAAGATCAGAGCTAAAGATTATGTGCGTGCTAGGTCATAGACTACTCGGGGATTTTACATTTACCAATCCATCTACCGGTAGACTCTTCTGCATCTTCGACCGCTCAACACTTCAAGGCTTGACTCGCTGATAATAATCATTGGGCTGCTATGTATTCTTCTTTCATCTGTCCCTGCTTACAGATAGAAGAATGAACTCTACATAAAACCATAAAACTTATTAGAGAGAAAAAAAGACTAAGTCCATGAAATGGAAAAAAATGTAGGGATGACCATTGCTCAAAAAAGTGAGGAAACAAGGGTAGGGAGGAAGGATGGAAATGGGATCAGTCTTTGTTCTGTATATCCAGCCAACAATCCCTACATACGTATACGCACTATAATCTGAAGCTACCCGACGTATATGTAGGGATTGTTGGCTGGACAAAGACTGATCCCATTTCCATCCTTCTTCACTACCCTTGTTTCGTTACTTTTTTGAGCAATGGTCATCCCTACATTTTTTTCCCAGTTTTATTAGATCTTTGAACATTCTTCTCTCTTCTATATAGATGTAAGATTCACTGTAGCCTTCTGAGAACCTGTAGGGTAGAAGAGAAAGAAGAGTTTTTAGTTTATACAGACCTTTGACCTGCCATCCCTACTTAGAGAGTGTGCTAGCACTCTCTGATAAGATGAGTAGGACACCTACATTAGAATTAGCTACTGGAGTCTCATATCTATGATCACATACTCTGCTCACCAAATCACAGTCTTTGGCTGCAAAGAAAACGTATTGAACCAATTACAAGGGGTTCACAAGGTTTCATTAGTCATCATGTTCAAGAATGAATGCGTCATGATGTCACAAACTAATTCTCAAGCTCACAAGCACAAGCTTTTGTAAAGAGACTGCTAATACTGTTCATGCTGTATGCGAGAAAGCTGATGGATAAGTCTTCTGAGCAGGATCTTGAGCGGCCACATAGAATCTACTGCAATCTGAGGAGAAGGACCTTGTGCAGGAACAAGCAGCACATGATATTAATCAGAAGCAGCACCCTACCATACATCCCCAATTGAAAATTGGTATTGTCACAGTGACAAAGGCAGGCAATTCTCCCTACTTTGGTTCAATATGATCAGGTTGTCTGCTATACTGTGTATACTATCAACACTGGATGGTTGTGAAATAGCATTATGGGTAGGAGTGGTACGTAGAAGCAGCACTTGGGAGTATGTGGTGATCTACGTACCTGTTTGAGCACTTCTACAGAGTTGACAACTTGAACCAATGCTTGATCGAACAATGTTTTAGAGCTTTAAAGGCTTCAAAGCTTGAAAGCTTCGTGCACAGAGAATCCAACAACAAAGAATTGTGGAAACTAGGGTAGGCTTACCAGCTGTCCTGCAATTCAGAATCTTTTTCCAAATCCTTGCATTCAGCCTACACAAAGGTGGTTTATTGGAGGTCTAACCTCTTTATGCTACCATTAGGGAATGTTGGAAATTCATTTCTTACTGAACTGGCAAGACTGTCACAAGGCTTTCGATATTGTATTAGTACTAGAGTCAGTTGCTCTGAAAGCTGCAACTGTGCAACAGTTATTGCTAGTCCTGCCCCATAACATCAGGAATCTCTGCCCCATTGAGTACCATATCAACACTTAGAGCTCTAACTCTGACTTTTTTGTGGATGATAAGCACCAATGGCAGACCTTACCTTGGGTCACCAGCATCACAGACAGACTCTGACATGAGAGAACACTCCAGGCTTTGCCTGCCCAGCTCAGTTGAGTTTAATGCATAGTCAAAATTACAGCTCCATTAGCTAATAGAAGCTATTTTGCACCAGGACCCTCACTACTAGCTATTCCTTTGATATAATCTCTGAACGAATGATGGGTTGTTAGATCGCGAATCGTCTGCAGCTGCTACAACCAACCAGAAAGAGACCTTATCAAGCTGTTTTTGAAAAACTCATTAAGGCTAAAACTCCAAAGTATTTTTTACTGAAATCTGTCCAAAAGTACTCAAGAAATTTAAATTATACATTTTATATTACAGCATTAAGTAACAAAATCGCATGATAATGGAGCATTTTATACTGAAATCAAAGTTGACATGTTGGAGGTGCACACACTGGCATGATGAAGTGAGCAGTATACGTACATTACTGCACTATAATCTGAAGCTACCCGACGTATATGTAGGGATTGTTGGCTGGATATACAGAACAAAGATTGATCCCATTTCCATCCTTCTTGTTTCCTTACTTTTTTGAGCAGTGGTCATCCCTACATATCTTTTTTCATTTCATAAAATGTTTTTTCCTATTCTTAGATAATCATATCTCTCGAACCACTCAAGCTACAGCTATGATTTCTGGATAAATCCACTCCAAATTCTACCAACTACGATCTTTTGTACTCATCAATCCTCGAAAGAGTCGATGTAAAAAGGAGACACTACGGCTATACTTGGAGGTTGAAAATGCAGATGAATCTGATATAGAGTCTACCGGTAAATGGATTGGTGAATCTAAAATCCCTGAGTTGGTGGAGTTCGAGTAGTCTATGATATAGAGCTAGCTAGCTGAGTAATATTATAATTTTGGATATGTACTATAAAAAAATGGCTTCCAATAATGAAGTGATAGTCAAGTACTGTGCTAAGCCTTGACTCGCTGTTGGAGAACTATACATCTCAAGAAACTTCTGTCCCTGTATACACATAGAAGAACGAACTCTTGCATTTATGCATACATACATAAAACCATAAAGAGAGAGAGAGAGAAAAGACCAGGATAAGTAAGGGAAAAAAGATTTCCGTGAAATGAAAAAAAATGTAGGGATGACTATTGCTCAAGGAAACAAGGGTAGGGAGTAGAAATGGGATCAATCTTTGTTCTGTATATCCAGACAACATTCCATACATATACGTACACTATAATCTGAAGCTACTTGGGCAGAGGATCATGTTGCAGTCACCCTGGCTTCACTCTCTGGCAGGTAACAGTTTCTCTTCTACATTTCAACTTTTCTGCTATGTAGCACGTGTCGTAAAGATTTGTGTATGCGCAATCGTATACCAGATGATCATTGCAGATAAAAACCATGTTAGTTAGAACCTATGAGATATGAATTCTCAGCTATTTTGCTAGTGTGGGGCTCAATCAGGCTCACCTAGCCATGATACAGTACATCAACTGGAATGCTAGTAATATATTATTATACGTAACCTGAGGATAAAAGCTAATAACCAGCAACCTACATGCCAACCAACATAAATTATACTTACCAGGTTTGTCATCCATACCACCTGAAAAATAAAACAAAACAAAAAAACATTATCAACTCGTATGTAGCTAAGCAAGTATTGCTGATGACGATAAAATCATTATATAGGCTAACCTTGACCTGCATGGTGTATAAAAATTATTATTATACTCATTACTCACGGTAATTCTCTTTCACTGCTTTAGCTAGTGTAGGATGATCTGACTCCAGGGTTTTGAAAAATACAGTGAAGGTTCCATTTTTGACTTTTTCCTCTATTAGTTTTAAAATGTCATCTTTTTTACCCAGTTCTCTGGTAGCTCTTTTAAATTCATCGTCTTTAAGGAGCTGAAAGGAGGCAGCTACCTTGATAGGATCATTCATTTTGGATGTATCTATAGTGGCAGGAGAATACCATAAATTTTATGCTTACAATTTACATGTTACTATAATTATTTGGTTGTTTTAGCTTGTAATTAGCTCTTACACTATTTTGTACAAGGTAATTAATTTTCATGTGATTGTTGAACATGACCATGAAAATTAATCAACATCAAAACATAAAAAATCAATGTGAATACCAAGTAAGAACTTGAAAAGTCATCAGTGTTTTCCTAGTACCCAAAGTTACCTGGTCCAGAGTTACCCCGGTTATTATGTTCACTCTCTTGAGGTGAATGTAATGCACAAGCCAAAGGTGAGTGCATTACATCACTGTTAGGCAGACCACTGCCTGGGACCAACGTGTGGGCCATAGGAGGGACAGGAAGAGGGTGTGACCGGGACCAGAAAAAGAATTGACTTTTAGACTACAACCACACACAATATCTTTTGAACATTCATGCTTTATGCTGAGACTATATCCTACCTCATTTATTTTCATTTTCGGTTCTGGGAGTCTCAGGGCAGGGATAGTTAGTTAGCTGCATAGCTGGCAGTCTTCTAACAAGTGGCGGCAATGGTGAACGTCTACCGAACTAGTGGCAGCTGGAAGGAGCTCACCAGATCCAGTCGAGCTACCGCTAGAAGAAGCCTGTGTAGCAAGACAAGCCTGTGTGGCACAAGAAGCCTGTGTGGTGTCAAGACAGACTCCTGTGTGGAGAAGTAGCTACAAGACAAGCCTGTGTGGTGACAAGATATATTCCTGTGTGGAGAAGCAGAAGACAAGCCTGTTAACTTGTACTTTAAAAGTCTTTGTGAACCCGAGATAAACCTTTGTAGAAGTATTCACCTATTCCTCTGTGTAGAGTAAACAGTATCCAGCCAGTAGAGAAGAAACAGACATGGCTACCAAAAAGGAGGTTGGGAGAACCAACAAACTTCCCAGGGACAGATCAGTACCAAGAAACAGAGAAGGACAGCTGACAGATCATGGATTGGATCCAACAGCTGGAGAATACTACCCCTCCGACAAGGAGGAAAGGTACCTAGCTACCCTAACAGAAAGTAGTACAAACAAATCAAGCTAGTAGACAGACCCAAAACAGAGCTTTTTTGAGGAAACCTTGGCAGATGTGGAAGAAAGACACCAAATAGAAAGAGAAAATGAAATTGCTAAAGCTCGAGAAAGAGAAGACAAGCTTATACTGCATTGCTAGAGCAGTCATTAGCAACAATAATGCAAAAGACCAAGCTCAGAAAGCTGAAAAGGAAAGGCTAGAGCAAGCCAGAATCCAAAGAATAGGGAGCAAAGAAAGATGGGAGGCAGAAAAAAAAAAGCTAAAGAGCATAGAGAAGCCTTGAAAGCCATACCACCTCCCACACCAATGTCAAAAGACCAAGACATAACTGTTTCAAACAAACATGGAATGCAGGGAAATCCCTGATGCAGCTATAGAGCAAGTCACATGATACCACTTTTGAATAGTAAAGCTACAGTTGCTATATCTGGCTTACCACCAGAAGCTAAGCTCGACATTGATGTTCTCAAAAAGACTTCAACAGCCAATATAACCACTAGATATGCCTCTAGACATTTCCCAAGAAAGCTGGTGACTCCTTTTTAGCTATGGGAACACAGATGATGAAATTGGCTAGAAGGTTTGCTGTAGGAGACTCTCCTGATGAAGTGATGGAGAAGTTTACAATTGAGAATAATTATGCTACATATGGGAACACAGATGATGAAATTGGCTAGAAGGTTTGCTGTAGCTCTCCGTATTGCAGAGAAAATAGTGAGGAGTTCTAGACACATCCTAAAGGTTGCCAATGCTGGATTCATTGCAGCTCAGTTTGTTGTCAACAATGCACGTCGATCTCTCAATGCTGCCAAACTTGTCCTGAGAGGGATTAACCATGCTCACCGATTTGGAGTCAAAGCTGCAAATATGATAGTCCGCTATGGACTCAATGGGAGACTCTCCTGATGAAGTGATGGAGAAGTTTACAATTGAGAATAATTATGCTACAAAAGATGCCTACTGACATGCAAGAGTACTGTAGAGAGAAAGAACCAGCAAATATAGAGAGCCTAGCAAACATAGCTGGCAAGTACTGTGCTCTGAAAGGCTTAGATGAGCTTAAGATGGATGCTAACAAACCCTGGACTCTAAAGCCTAAAGAAGAGAGAGTAGAAGACAAGAGACAGAGTTGGGAGGATAAGAAGAATACCTGGCATAAAAACCCATACAAGAAGCCTTTTAGACAGTGGAACACAAGACCAGCACATGACCCAACCTGATGATAGCAAAAATGCAATTAGTCAAACTTCAAACGAATATGTGAAAGATGAAAACAAAACAGAATCTAACTAGGAACTGCATGCCCCAAAAGAAAGCAGATTAATGTAGCCCATGTACCCAGTTTGTGCAAGGTGAAAGATAGGGCACTTACCATGCCTGGGAGGATAGGTAACACAGATGTCTCACACATGCTGTGTGATTCAGGTGCAACAATCTAGTCCCACCAGGTACAGAGATGCAAGAAGAGGTATGGATAGAAACCTTAGATGGTCCAGCCAAGCCTTACCCAACTGCCATGGTAGAAACCAAGGTTAACAACAATTACTTGGTGCTATTCTACGAGCAAATGCTATGCCTTACCCCTGGGACCAACGCGTGGGCTATAGGAGGGACAGGAAGAGGGTGTGACTGGGACCGAGAAAAGAATTGATTTTTAGACCACAACCACACACAAGATTTATGCTGAGACTATATCCTACTTCATTACTGTTATTTTCATTTTCAGTTCTGGGAGTCTCAGGGCATAGCTGGCAGTCCCCTAACAATCACCGAGAGCACTATAGCATCATGAGTGTACCATGCATTAAAACACATGGAGCTAGCTAGATCAGAGTGATCTAAACAAATTAGTTGATCACATGACTAGGGTCTAATTAGAGGGTACAATAGTACCCTCTAAGTAGGGATGGCACAGATTGCCCCATCGGACTATTACTTAGTATTTTCCTTCATAACTCCAGAATACTTCCCTCCTACAGTCAGCAACTCCTAACTTGAAGACAGCAAGTATGAAGAGTAGAAGACAAAGTAGAATTGCCATTTTCATCATCATCAAACAACATATTTTAGAAATGGTTCATTCAAATGCTATAATTTTTATACCACACTACTCAAAATTGACTGTGCTATAAGGTACATGCATAACACCAGTAAAGGCAATAAAAAAATTATGGTCAATTATAAGCTGTATAGATATGTGCTCCATCAGCATTAACCCCAGATCAGATTTATTTTAGCTCTTATTATGCCAATGAACTACATAGCTACAATTAGTATCCAGTTGCCCTATAATAAAATAAGGGAAAAAGCATTTCGTGAAATGTGTAGGGATGACCACTGCTCAAAAAAGTAAGGAAACAAGAAGGATGGAAATGGGATCAATCTTTGTTCTGTATATCCAGCCAATAATCCCTACATATACGTCGGGTAGCTTCAGATTATAGTGTAGTAATGTACGTATATGTAGGGATTGTTGGCTGGATATACAGAACAAAGATTGATCCCATTTCCATCCTTCTTGTTTCCTTACTTTTTTGAGCAGTGGTCATCCCTACATCTTTTTTCATTTCACGAAATGCTTTTTCCCTTACTTGTTCCTGGTCTTTTTTCCTCTCTTTTATGGTTTTAGCTATGTATAGAGTTCATTCTTCTATGTGTATGCAGGGACAGATGAAAGAAGAATAGTTCTCCAATAGTTCTCCAGCATACCAGCCCAATCATTATCAACGAGTCAAGGTGTTGTGTTATTGTTGAGCTATACTTGGAGGTCGAAGGAAGATGCTGAAATAGAGTCTACCGTCGTGAATCTAAATCCCTGAGTCGATACAGTAGTCTATCATCATTATCTAGAGCTAGCTAGCTAGCTAGAGACAGCTGAGTAATATTATAATTTCGAATAATTGGATATCAAATACATGCGCATGCGTATTATAGAAAAGATGGCTTCCTAATTGAATTAGTCGAGTGCTGTGCTCCCTAGTGTCTCCTTTTTTATCGACTCTTTCGAGGATCAATGAGTAGAAAAGATCGTAGTTCGTAGAATTTGGAGTGGATTTATCCAGAAATCATAGCTGTAGCTTGAATGGTTCGAGATATATGGTTGTCTAAGAATAATAATAATAATAATCAGAGAATGCAGTAGCACTCTCTATGTAGGGATGACTCGGACGGCCGCGCGCGCCGCCTATAGACTAATACTAAAGTGAAATTCTAGTTCTCCCACTTAGACCTAACAAAAGCTACTGTGAATGATTATCCAGCCTACTAGAGCCTACTACAATGTGCAGACCAAGTTTCAGGACCAGGGAGCTTACCGTTTCAGAAATACGGCAAGCAGGTAAATCGCTATATTCTTCTTCTTCTCTATTATTATTATTATTATTATTATTATTATTATTATTATTATTATTAGACAACCATATCTCTCGAACCACTCAAGCTACAGCCATGATTTCTGGACAAATCCACTCCGAATTCTACCAACTACGATCTTTTCTACTCGTTGATCCTCGAAAGAGTCGATGAAAAAGGAGACACTATGGAGCACAGCACTCGACTAATTCAATTAGGAAGCCAATACGCATGCGCATGTATTTGAATATCCAATTATTCGAAATCATAATATTACTCAGCTGTCTCTAGCTAGCTAGCTAGCTAGCTCTAGCTGATGATAGACTACTGTATCGATTCGGGGATTTAGATTCACCACGGTAGACTCTATTTCAGCATCTTCGACCTCCAAGTATGGCTCAACAACACAACACCTTGACTCGATAAATGATTGGGCTGGTATGCTATTGGAGAACTTCTTTCATCTGTCCCTGCATACACATAGAAGAATGAACTCTAATCATATCTAAAACCATAAAAGAGAGGAAAAAAGACCAGGAACAAGTAAGGGAAAAAGCATTTCGTGAAATGAAAAAAAGATGTAGGGATGACCACTGCTCAAAAAAGTAAGGAAACAAGAAGGATGGAAGTGGGATCAATCTTTGTTCTGTATATCCAGCCAACAATCCCTACATATACATCAGGTAACTTCAGATTATAGTGTAGTAATGTGTGTATATGTAGGGATTGTTGGCTGGATATACAGAACAAAGATTGATCCCATTTCCATCCTTCTTGTTTCCTTACTTTTTTGAGCAGTGGTCATCCCTACATCTTTTTTTCATTTCACGAAATGCTTTTTCCCTTACTTGTAATAATAGAGAAGAAGAAGAATCCAGCGATTTACCTGCTTGCCGTATTTCTGAAACAGTAAGCTCCCTGGTCCTGAAACTTGGTCTGCACATTGTAGTAGGCTCTAGTAGGCTGGATAATCATTCACAGTAGCTTTTGTTAGGTGTAAGTGGGGGAACTAGAATTTCACTTTTGTATTAGTCTATAGGCGGCGCGCGCGGCCGTCCGAGTCATCCCTACACTCAAGCTACAGGTATGATTTCTGGATAATTACCTTTTGTACCGTTGTTGCTACCGCACTCTCTGATAGAGAAGAAGAAGAAGAATCCAGCGATTTACCTGCTTGCCGTATTTGTGTTGGCCATGAATCCTAGTCTACTGTACTTGATTGGAGCAGACCCAAAGGATCCAGTAGTGGTCTGGAAGGCCTTAGCAAATCAGTTTCAAAGGAATACATGGGCTAATAAGCTGGAGCTGAAGCAGAAGCTGTTCTCTCTAAGGTTGACTGATGGCAGATCAGTGCAAGAACACATCAAGACAATGACCGAGATTTTTGACGAACTTTCGGCAATAGATGAGCCTGTTAAAGAGGAAGACCGTGTAGTATATCTCCTTGCCAGCTTGCCAGAGTGCAACAATGTGCTAGTAACTGCCCTTGAAGCTAGCACTGAAGTCCCAGCTCTTGCAGTAGTTACTAAACGTCTCTTACATGAAGAGAGTAAGCTGAAGAATCGTTCACCTGAGTTAGGCCAAGAAGGAGCATTGATCACAAGACTTAAGAGAGCAAGATGTCACTTCTGCCACAAACCACGGCATTTCAAAAGGGATTGCGAAGATTATGCAAAGATCAAGGATTAAACCAAAGCCAAGAAGAAAACCAAAACTGGAGCCTTCAAGGTGACAATCTCAGCTGAAGATGAAAATAGTTCTGACAACGAAAGTACAGGTTTGGTAGTTCAACATGCCTTGTCATCTGATTTCCATGATCAATGGATAGTAGATTCTGGGGCCACTTGTCACATGTGCAACAGTGAGAGTCAGTTCGTTAATCTTCAAACTCTGAGCAAACCGTTGACAGTAACTCTCAGTGATGGACACAGTCTTCAAGCAGCAGGGCGAGGTAACATGATTTTGAGAATGAGACTATCACACAACAAAATCCAAGAGTGTACCCTCTATGATGTGCTATTTGTGCCTGATCTAGCATATAATTTGCTCAGCGTGACCTCTGCTGCCAAGAAAGATAAGGTGACTACATTTACTGAGTCAAAGTGTGAAATCAAGGATGCCAAGTCAAGGCTTGTTGCTAGTGGAAGGAAGTCTTTACTACCTGGACTATGATGGAGCAATGCAACAAATCCACTCGATTTGTGATCATGAAAGTTTGAAAAGTATCATTTGGCATCGTCGATTTGGCCACTTGAGTGTACGAAATCTGCAGTTACTAGCAAAAGAAAACATGGTGAATGGTTTATCTCTTGATGGCTTACAAGATTTTGACTTTTGCGAATAATGTACAGAAGGGAAGAGTCATCGACTACCATTCCAACCTAGGACGTCAAAACTAGCAGAGCAGCCTCTAGAGCTAATACATAGCGATGTGTGTGGAAAGATCGGAACCAAATCACTTGGTGGCGGTGAATACTTTGTCACTTTTATTGATGATCACACTCATCATGTGTGGGTGTATATCTTAGAACGGAAAGATGAAGTTTTTCAACAATTTCGTGAATGGAAGGTTCAAGTCGAGAAGTCAACAGGTAGGAATATCAAAATTCTTCGTACCGATAATGGAGGTGAGTA
This sequence comes from Crambe crambe, assembly GCA_963924555.1. Classification (NCBI taxonomy): domain Eukaryota; kingdom Metazoa; phylum Porifera; class Demospongiae; order Poecilosclerida; family Crambeidae; genus Crambe; species Crambe crambe. The sequence goes on from OZ004581.1 coordinate 5,956,049, forward strand.
TACCTCGACTGAGTTTACCTCCTATCTAACCAGTGAGGGTATCAGGCATGAGGTAACCATACCTCATACACCACAACAAAATGGTGTCTCTGAGAGACTGAATCGTACATTAGTTGAGTGTGTATGCACCATGTTAGCCGTTACTGTAAAAGTATGAAATACTAATGTCTCCAGGCACATGTTTATCATGACCACATCTTGTACATTTTGATGTTCTAGCACGGGCTCCACCACCTCGACCACTTCAACCTTTGTTGACCTCATCAATAGTGATTGGGTCTTTCTTGCTGCCTTCTTGTAGAAAGGCCTGTTGTTCTGTTACCGCTTCCTTCTGTCTTATGGCTTTCTTGGCTTTTTCTAGAGTTAGAGTGGCATCCATTTGTAGTTTTTTAGAGAGTGCCACATCTCTAATGCCTACCACTAATTGGTCTCGCAACATTTCTTGTTTAAGGGTTCCATACTCGCAATTCTCAATTAGTTCATAGAGTGTTGTAATGTATTGCTCAGAAGATTCACCCTCTCTCTGATCTCTGCGGTTGAATTTGGCCCTCTCATATATAGTATTTTTCCTAACTTGGAAATAATCATCAAATTTCTCCATGACTGTATCATACACTTTCCGTCCCTCTGCTGTGATGTTTGTAGAGCTGAGGACAGCATCAGCTTCCTCTCCCATACAGTATAGCAATGTACTGACTTGTCTGAGGTTGTCTTGGCTGGCTAAATTGGAGGCTGTTCAAATCGCCTCTTCCATTTCGCCCAGTTGTCAGGATTTTTGAAGTCGAAGGGTTCTGGAGCAGGTAAGCGAAGTTCAGCCATCTATCCCACTTCTGACACCATGTAAAAGTATGAAATACTAATGGCCAAATCAGTTAACTCTCATATATGAGCAGCTGCTCAATCACGAGACTAACATACAAAATGACATAACTATAGGATGATACAATGTCATGTATAATAACTAATGGAAATACACAACTAAACATAATACTGTCACAGTTACCTCATCGATTCTGGGCTGAAGCATTGTCAACAGCAGTATATCTTCGAAATCGGAGTCCAACCAAAGCTCTGGAAGGTATTACCCCCTTTGAAGCATGGCATGGCAGTAAACCAGATGTGAGTGCTCTTCAAATTTTTGGATGTTGTGCATATGCTCATGTGCCAAAGACTGAGAGATGAAAACTTGACCTGAAGACAAGAAAATGTGTTTTATTGGGGTATGGAAACCAGCAAAAGGGATATCGTCTCTATGATATCACTCGTGAAAAAGTGATTCATAGTAGAGATGTCATCTTCAATGAATTATCGTCAATGCCTGGCATTCAGAAGGAGCAGAAAGAAGAAGCTAACACGTATGTGGAGTTACAATTGAAGAAGAGCCAGTTACTGAGGAATCTGCTATTCCCAATTCTGAAGAGATCGATCAATCAGAAGAGTCTGAGGCACAAGCACCTGCCATACCACTACGAAGATCCAGTAGAATCAGACATACATATAAACTCGACTGGTATGGCCATAACCATAGAATGATAGCTTCAGATGAACAGGATCCGTCCACAGTAGAAGAAGCTCTCTCTACTCCTGACAAGTCCAAGTGGATAGAAACCATGGAAAGAGAGATGGAATCATTTCACTCTAATGAAGTTCGGGAGCTTGTGGAGCCACTGCCAAACAGGAAGATTGTAGGAAGCAAGTGGATTTTCAAATGAAAGATTGGAACTGTTGAACATTACAAGGCAAGGCTATTCTCAACGATTTGGACTTGACTATAAAGAAACATTCAGTCCTGTTGTCCGCTTTGAATCAGTTCGGTCAGTCATTGCCCTGGGTGCACACTACAAGCTGCAGCTACATCAAATGGATGTGTCTATTGCTTTCTTACATGGAGAACTATCAGAAGAAGTTTTTATGAAACAGCCTGAAGGTTTCACCAAACCCAGTGAAGAGCATCTTGTATGTCGTCTCAAACGAAGCATATATGCAATCACCTCGCTGTTGGAATCATGCCTTAGATCAACATCTGAAAGAAATGGGATTCAAGCAGACCATCAGTGACCTGGGGATGTTGGAGATAGAAAATCAACATCTGGATATGTATTTCTCCTTGGAGGAGCTGCTATTAGCTGGAAGAGCAGCAAACAATCCTGTGTTGCCTTATCTACTGCAGAATATGTGGCTCTGTCTGCAGCAGCCCAGGAAGCTATTTGGCTGCAACAACTCATCAGTGATCTGGTGAACAAGAACATTCAAGAAACCATTATCTTGGAAGATAATCAATCTGCCATATGTCTAGCTAAATATCAGCAAGTACATGTGAAAATCAAGCACATTGAGATAAAGTATCACTTCATTCGTGACCAAATGGAAGCTGGAAGGATCAAACTGTCCTATTGCCCATCAGAAGATATGGTAGCTGATATGCTAACCAAAGGCCTGCGTATTCTGCAATTTGAAAAAACTTTGCCAACTGGCAGGCATGGTAGCTAAGAGTGAGAAGGAGTGTTGGTGAACATGCACTCTCGGCAAAACACTTGTCAAACCACTATGCAACCACAATCACGCACCTGTAAATTCATGCACTGTTTCTAGAAATATCATCTTTTCTTTAGTTCAGTTTTGTATTGCTCTTGATTTATCATTCTTGAAAATTAACACTTCTCTCAGTGACACATCTGTAATGTAAAATACATTGTATATAAGAATTATTACCTGTTTTTTTCTACTTGGTATGTGGTCGACACTTGAAATAATAATAATAATAGAAGAATCTAGCGATTTACCTGCTTGCCATATTTCTGAAATGGTAAGCTCCCTGGTCCTGAAACTTGGTCTGCACTTTATAGTAGGCTCTAGTAGGCTCCATGGATAATCATTCACAGTAGCTTTTGTTAAGTGTACTAGAATTTCACTTTTGTATTAGTCTATAGGCAGCGCATGCAGCCGTCCGCGTCATCCCTACATAGAGAGAGCTACCGCTCTCTCTGATAATGATGCACTCCAACATGCAGTACATACTAAGATATTTTACTGTGTATAATTACCAAGTTGGGCATCATAAGGTTGGGCATTTCCTTCAGGTTGAGCATTCTCACCGGGTAGGACATCTCCACCATCACTACTAACTGATAAAAATAAAGTTACCATAATTTGGGAAATTTTCATTAGATGTTTACACTTTCATGTTAATTTGTTACAGCTTAGCTGTACTTGTAATTAGCTATCACACTACAAGGTAATTAATTTTCATGTTTAATTTTCATTGTTGAACATGACCCATCAACATCATCAATCTACAGTAAATTCTTATTTCTGATGTGTGTTTCAAGTTACATAGAGTCCTTACCTTCTAAGTTAATGTGGCAGTTAAGTAATGATATCATTTCTGTTTCCATTAACGATGTTTCAAGATCCTTAGAGTCTGACTTCAAAGCAATACTTGCTTGCACAAGGAGAGCTTCAAAGGAATACAATAAGGATGGATCTTTCAGAAGGTCATTAACTTTGCTGAGCAATCTGATTTTTCTGCTTCTATTTATCACATGGAAAATGAGATAATTGCCTCCTTTTGGAACCTTCATTACTGATGGTACATGTAGTACTGGTGGTTTTCTTTCTTGTGATGGATCCCTTGGTTCACCAGTGATCATGCATTCATGAGTTTCAAACAGGAAGACCCTCGGAATGTGTCCAAGAATATTAGGTGCTTCTGGGAATAAAGGTTTGATTATATCCTTGTCTTTGCAAACTTCTTCCCCCTTCATCATCAGGACATCACGTTTATCTCCTTTTCCAGTATAAGAAAATATGAAAATTAGGCAACGATACTTCTTAAGATTTTCCCGTTTAAGATCCTTTACATCCTTTATGCATTGATTCCAAACTTCTTTACTAGCTCCATGTTTGCAATAAACATCAAATTTCAATTCATTAAATGACTTTTCAAACTCTTCATAATCAGTGACTGCATCAGAAGCATCAGTCAAGATGAACACAGCACCATTGTTGTTCGACTCCTTCTTCAATTTAATAAAATCTATAACAGTGAGATATTGCACATGAGCAGATAATTTATTGTGGTATCTCTACGTATGTGTAGGAGAATTAAATGGCTGCTGCTAGAGCTGCTACATGATTTATACTATCTGCATGATCTCCATTTTCGAGACCAATCAATACTTGAAGCTAGTGTATTGCATGCGTAGGTCAGCTGGTTTATGTGGAGGTAATGTTTAATCCTTTCTTGATGCTCATCAGATTCTAAGAATACCCATATGGGTTATCTGAGTTGCAAACATTTCAATCCCCCAAAATGATTTATATTGACCCATTCATTTTTGCAGTGCTGCACCAGCTATTTGCCAATTAAGCTTATAATAACCTTCTGCTAATGTAGACCTTTCCAAGTTTCTGCCAGTAGCCTTTATATTGTGACATGATAACATAGCTACCTGCTATGTTTGGGTACTTACTACCTCTGCATATTATGTTGCTAACACATACTTCACCTTTAGTTATGCTAGTGCAAATTTCCCTTTCACTTGTAGTAAGGTTGGTATTTACACTGCTGTTCAGGCCCGTACCCAGAAAATTTGAAAGGGGGGTTCCAACAATCCACGTGGAAAAAAATATTTGCCTGGCCATGCCCATTTTTGCCTGACCACACCCATTTTTGATAGATCTGCGTACACTGTTAATCGTAGGCAGGGAAGATGGTACCACTTCTACTGTATAGTTTCACAGTAAGACTTGGATACAAGCTGAACTTAGCAGAGCTAATAGCTTCAGGCACCATAGATCAATAGCTGTTTTAAATTCAGTAGCCTAGGGGTGGGTTATAGCTAGCTAAAAACTGACCTTTTCTGCTTTGCTAGACTCTCTCTGCTTCGTGCTAGCTCATGCACATGAACTAAAATGATTTTTAATGACACCCGCGATGTATGCGCGCATTTAAAATTCAATTTGAAAAGGGGGTTCGATTGAACTCCCGAACCCCCACTGGGTACGGGCCTGTTATTCTCACGCATAGCTTGATTTAAGTATGTGTACTGGATTCTCTCATTGTTTGGAACCCTCAAAGTCTTAGTTCTGAGATTCTCCTTCACCATGGCTCTCTCTTTGGCACTTCAAACAATCACCTAGTTCGTGTACACTGCAATCTCTGTTGTTTTTGTTCATTGCTGTCTTTTAGTCAGTTCTCTGCATGTCATAATGGGCTTGATTTGTTGGCAAAGACAGCCAAGAAGCATTAGCACTCTTTTTACGATGTAGCGTTACTGCGTAGTGACTGCGACCCTCCTGTCTGTTTGTCTTTAGTACAGTAGTAGAGCTTGAAGTTGTGTTGGCTAGTAGCTAGCTAAGCTTGCTAATTTACGTGCTCGATACACATCACTGCGCATCATTGCACATGCTATTAATACGTACCACCATTGATCATAGTCGCCTTCACTCAGGTGCCGAGGAAAAAATGCATGGTCAACGAATAATATCTAACTGTCAGTGTCAGAATGTGCATAGCTAGAATACTCCTCATCACTTTCCTCCAGGTCTGACCAATCTCATCTTGCTGGTAATCACATCCAGCTGAACGTTCTTTTTCCTTCTTTTTGTAGCTACACTGATTCGTATTGCATCCGGAGCCCCTTTGAATACTCTTTGTCGTACAGCACTAATATTCTCTTTACTGTCCCATTCTATTGCCAATACCCCATAGGTATGAGGTTTTCCAACTGATACCTGTCGTCCGGAGAGTTGCTGGTGGTGGAATTGGAGTTGCTGGTGGTGGAGTGGCTCTTGTTCATTCATAATATATATGTCATTTATAATTATCAACAATTTTATTATTACCTGAAGTGTGATGATTGTTAACGTCTTTGTAGTTCTATAAAAGGTAATGTTTACATACCTATCTGTCTTTGAATTTGTGGTTTTGTGGTTTGCGGGTAGTCTTTTAGATCAAGTGGTATCTCTGTACTGGTGCAGCTGCTCAATTCAAACTTTCATGCAGCTGTCAATCTGACTTGTTTATTTACGAAGCATGATCATTGAAGTAAGCTGCTTGTCAGAAAAAAGTTTTTGTGGTTTGAAACTGTTGTGTCCTACGTAATTGAGGGCATCCATTGTACAAGGTACGTGTATAATACTTAATTATAATTATATCAAAAGTTAGTTAAAGTTAGTATTTGTTAGATTATGCTGTCGATGGTTTCTATGTTTTAGTGTGATTCCTGTAATAGCCTGTAAAATCCGCACCATTTACCCAGAATTATTTCGCGGGTTGAGCGCACTATATTATACCGCAGAAATAAAAATTATATTATATCAATGGACTTCCAATCTAGGTTGCGGAAAGACTGCATGTACCTCAGCATAGCTATGTCCCTGACTGCTTACATGCTAGCCCTGCACATGCTGTTAGTGTCTATCTATTCACTAGTTAAATTTAGCTTGTAGCTAGTGCCCAGCACCCCATGAATACCGATATATACATTAGTACGACTAATCAAAATTGTTGTGCTGACCAGCTTTTGCATGCCCGCATTGTAGATTCAGCCATTGCCTCTACTTCACTACAGTATTAAGCTACTATTGGCTAACTTGAGAAATCATGGTAATATTAATAATCATTCATAGCTATGTTCTAACAATTCAGTTTGTATATCCACAATGCTTGCATTTCTCTAGTAGCTAACCTTCTGTAAATGGTCAATTGTCATTTACATATCCTATTTGCACGGCACCAACTTGAAGGTGCTCAAAGCTCATAGCTACACTTTTGATGCTCTAACAGTCCAACCAAGAGAGCTAGACCAAGAAAGAAGCAGAGCAGCAAGCCTATAATAGAGCAACAAACAAGGTGCTAGAGCTCAGAGGCTAGAAGAGAACATGCAGGTTTTGGATATGGGCATGCTAGCCTTAGCAAGATGCCTCCTATACTTTAAGTCTGCATAATTATGGATTCAGCATGCTGTATAATGGTAGAGCAATAGGTTTAGTTACCCTGGGTATCATGACACTGCCCCTACACACACTGTCTGTCATATATCAGAGGTTATACTGTATTTACGTACATCACACTTTTAAAATGGACAACTCGAAGCTTTCCATGTGTGCTCACTGATAGATCTGACAATCCTTCTGTGGTTCAAATAATTAAAGGACAACACTTCAATGAGGAGAATATATTATGGTCTTAGTGTCCATCCTGCCAGAGTCGAACAGCATAGCACATAACAGCACCCAATGCTGGCTTTGCCAGGGAATAGCTCAGGCAATGCTGCCTTTTTATGCTCTTCTGCTATGGTGTGTGCACTGTATGGCTATGCGCTAGCCTTTGCGTGCAGATTCAAGCGATGCTTGCCTTATGTGTTGTATGTGCCAAGGCGTTACGTGCTGAGCATGTGCTAAGTATGTGCTATGCTCAAGCATGCATGCTGGCTTTTATGTGTTGTATATAATGTGGATGTCTTATGCTATGATGAAGTTAGTTATTAGGTAATACCGTAGGGCAGGTTAATTTCGTCAGGAAAAAATTCCGTCATATCTGGAATCGTTATACTAATGAAAAAATTGAACAGATAAATCTTTGCACATGCGCATTGAAGACGAAATTTTTTCCCCCACCCGAGTTTCTGTTGAAGCAAAGATGGACTATAATAATAGTTAGACAACGAGACCAAGGGATCTCGAGTGGGCGCTACTAAGGGCCCGAAGGTTTCTAAACAGACCGTAGATCCCGTTGGTCGAGGTTTCTAACTTATTTAGACTATAGCCAATCACTGGAGTTGTTTAACTTACCTCAACACGCACTTGGAAACAATAACCATGGTTTTTAAATATGAATCAGAGCGCACCTAGAAACAATAACTGTGGCCACTGCGATGCGTTGCTAGAATTGGACCAGAACGCAACCTCGTTGCTGGCTAACCTCGTTAGACATCTTAATGTATGGACCTCTCTTTTTAACCTGAGATTCTTCTCGCATCTCTTCAACTGCACTGTTAGCTGCTTCTATATAGCCTTTGGTGGTATCAAAGCCAACAATGGTCCATCAGGATTGGGGAGATCCCTACCAGGTATAACTTGAAAAGAGCCATGAGCAGCTTTTGGAGCAGTTCTCTTACAGCAGTCTCTAGCTAGCTCTCGCACGAAGCGATTGACAATCTACCACGTGCGTGTTGCATATGCGCAAAAAATTTATAACAGTAAAAAAATTATGACAAATATAATTTCAACTCTTTATACCAATGGTGAAATAGACGAATTTTTTTCCTGACGAAATTAACCCGCCCTACAGTATGTGCTAAGCTGTATGCGCTAAGCCTTTATGTGTTGTACGTGCCAAGCCTTTACGCTAAGCTTTTGTGTTGGCTGAGGAATCTCCTAACAAAATACTTATAGATGTCACGTAGCTGCAGATCATTTGATTTGGTCACTAAGAACCTCTGGCTTTGCTATGATGACCTCAGGCTCCACCCTCAATAATTAGGTTTCTCAGGATATAATCATTCAGGATGATATTTGGTGAGAAAAGTATCTTTTACCTCATGCTCAGACTTCACAAGGACTGGCATGGGGTTGAAGCCAGAGGCGTAGCCAGGATATCGAAAAAAGGGGGCAAATTAAATGATTCTGCATGCGGAGCGTGCACGTGAAATTTTTAACAGGAAGCCATGCCCACCAATTAAATCACGTGTGGAGCAGGTGATTCTAGTTGAAGTTTTAAACAAGATCACTGCAAGATCGCTCAAATGCTACTGCCGTAAGAAGAGCCTAATACTAGTTGGCCAGGTTAAGACTACTATAAACATCAGCATAAGGTCACACAATATATAACAAGTAAGGGAAAAAACATTCCAATAAAATGAAAAAAATGTAGGGATGACCATTGCTCAAAAAAGTAAGGAAACAAGTATAATGTTCAATACACCCGGTCTTCATTAAACATGTGCACAACCATAAATATGATGCAACATAATAAATTAATGCATGTACATATTACAACATTACATCTCTCCCTCCCTTTGATTTGAAAGTGGAGAGCTTGACAATTATATACAAATTAATAAGTTATACAAAACACTGTTCTTACTGTTCATATATTATGTTCTGTCCATAACGCCTGATCGAATTGTGATTTCGTGCTGGATATCACCTTGGTGCATTAATGTTCTGTGGAGGGTTTGGATTCTCATGTCCCAAATGGCTTTCAGATTGAGTCCCAGAGCGACTTGTGATAAGATCATCCTCTTCCTCCTCTTCCTTCAAAGAGGATTCTGCTTGTGCAATTGAAGGGTCATTTTTCTTATATTGTTACATATTTCCCTCTTCTCACAGCTGTTATCATTGTTCCTTTCTTTCTCACTAAACGAAATGGGGAAGAATCGAATTTAGTTGAGAGTTTGTTTTGTTTCCTTTGATGCAAATCGCCAATTTCAATGTTAGAAACTTTTGCTTTTGAACTCTTGTCAGCATTTTCTTTCATCTTGAGCCTCACCTTTTCATCATTCTGCTGCACTTTGAGTCGGATCTGAGATTGGTTGATCATCGATGAAATTGAGGAAGCTTTGTTTGAATTTTTCTACCAAAGAGCAATTCTGCTGGAGCATATCCTGTGGTCATGTGTGGGGTTGCTCTGTAATTATAAATTGATATAAGTATCGTTTCCAGCACTTTCTTTCTACATTAGCAGAACGGATAGCTTTTATGAGGGGTTTCATAAAGTTTCGGCTTCCAAATTAGCCTGTGGCCAAAGTGGAGTGATTTTCTGATGGTTGATTCCATTTTCTTGCATATATGTTTTGATCTCTGCACTGGACCATTGTCGCTTCTTATGACCTTTGGTATTCCATGTATGGAGAAAATTTTTTCCAGCTTTGGGATGATTGCTCTGGCTGATGTTAAATGATTTCTACCTCAGGAAAGCGAAAATATGCATCTATGATTATGAAGAGGTATTCTCCTGTTGGGAATGGGCCACAAAAATCCACATGGACTGTGTGCCATGGCTCTGGTGGTAGACAAGACATCTGCAATGGATCTGGGCAATTTTCTGGTCCGTTAGCTTGGCATGCGACACATTTTTCAATTGCTTGTTTCATACTCTCATCAATTCCTACTTTTTCTCGAATTAGTTTCTTTGATGCGACTATCACGAAGAATAATGTTAGTTTCGTCATTTACTTAACTCATCCTTGGCACCGCATGAGATGCGAGGAAGTGAATATATTCTTCAGCTGCTAGTTCTTGACTTTTGTCAGCACTTGTTTTGGCATATCTGGATAAGAAATCAGATGGGTTTGAATTTCCTTTGGCTTCATAATCATATTTCAAATTCCATCATTCTATCCTTGCTGGTGGTCTTAACTTAGGATTGCCAAAGATGAGTCGTTTGCAATCGGTAGAGAGAGTGAAATGGCCCCCATATAGATGGAGCCTTTGAACTGCCCAAACAATGGCAAGTGCCTCTTTTTCAGTTTGTGAGTAGCGTTTTTCAACATCAGAAAGTGCTCTAATGATGTACGCAACTATTCTTCTGTCATTCTGTCCTGGACTTTTCTGGATTAGAATAGCTGATAATCCCCATGGTGGATAGTTCAGTGCTCTTGTTCGGATCAAAGTAGACCATGACTGCATCACTGATTAATAGCTTCTTGATTTTTTGAAAGATTGTTCTTGTTCTGCCCACTGAAACTGAGTATCACTCTTTGTCAGATCACGTAATGGCCGTGATATGTTGCTAAAATTGGGGATAAACTTTGAACAATAGGTCGCCATCCCTAGAAAACTTCTCACACCGCTCACTGATTTTGGTGTGCTTGCTGACTTGATGGCTTCTACTTTCTTTGGATCAGGTGATATTCCATTGCTTGAAAACACGAACCCAAAAAATGTCACTGAGGCTTTGTTGAATTCACACTTCGATTGGTTTAAGGGTAACCATGGATTACTTAGCTACAAAACAGTTGCTGACCTTGGTATTATTGATCTACAAGTTGACCTACAAGTTAACAAGGTGGAACAAAAACGACATAACCATGAACTATTAATACAACAATGCCCAGGGTTATTCAAAGGTATGAAAAATGTAAATATCAAGCTCCACATTGACAAACAGGTAAATCCTGTTGCTCAAGATGCTCGTCATATTCCATTTCACTTTTAAAAAAAGTAGAGAAGGAACTCGAACACTTAGAATAACAAGGTATCATAGAAAAAGTTGAAGACCCAACTCCATGGGTTTCTCCAGTAATGATCATTCCGAAGAAGAATGATGAAGTGTGACTCTGTGTCAATATGAACAAGGCCATAAAGCGAGAATGTCACCCAACTCCAGCTATCGATAGCTGGAGTTGGGAGAGCTTCTTCGCGAAGAGCATATCTCCGGAGATGTTTTGAGTGACAATTTTGTATTATGGCTGACTTGAGTTCTTTAGAGAATTTACAGTTAGCTGCTAATTTTCTTAACTGTGTTAAAATTTATCAACTGTTTCACCTTTCTCTTGGACAGCTTGTCTGAATTGGAAAACTTCATTCTTCTTTGGCAAGAAATATTCATTTAGTTTAGTTACAGCTGTTTCATAGTCTGTACCAGTGTTTGGAATGGTTTCAAAGATTTCCTGAGTTGCCTCTCCAGCCTGATATAATAAAAGTGCTCATTTTTGCTTGTCATCTTCTATATTCATAGCTGTTAAGTAAATCTTGAAATGTTTGATCCAGTTTTTCCACCTCTGGCCTATTGAAGTAGGATCAAATGGTGAAAGATCAATTCTGACTGCCATCATTGATTAAATAAGATCCTCGTTGACAATATAATGTTCAATACACCCGGTATATTGAAGATGATAATAGATACAAAATACGATTCACAAAACTGAGTTCTTCATTAAATATGTGCACAACCAATAATATAATAAACATGATGTAACATAAATGATGTAATAAATGCATGTACAACTAATTATAATACTGTATGGGTAGATATTTTCAAGGGATTTTAATTTCATGTTTTTTTTGCGGTCACTTTGCATTTCACGGAATTTTTAACACTCGAAAAAATCAATAGCCTATTAATTTTAGCAGACATTACAGAGTACTTTGACCATGATCTTTCCAGATGGCTCTCTCAGAACTTCGCTTCAGAACTTCACTTTTCAGAACAGCAGAATTTCGCCATCTGAAGCTTCCTATAGATGTGAAATTCCCTAACCATTGAAGGGTAACTAAAACTGGTCATCGCTGCTCACGATCACCACATGTGCAATTTTTTTTACACTGCGCGCGAGTGATATATTGCAACGCATGCGAAGCGAAATTAAAATCCTCGAAATTTTTATACTCTACCTTGGTATGAAATTTTAATTCCTCGAAATATCATATGGTATTACAACAAGGGTAGGGAGTGAAAATCTTTGTGCTGTATATCCAGCCAACAATCCCTACATACAGGTAGCTTCAGATTATAGTGTACGTATATGTAGGGATTGTTGGCTGGATATACAGAACAAAGATTGATTCCACTTCCACTCCCTACCCTTGTTTCCTTACTTTTTTGAGCAATGGTCATCCCTACATTTTTCATTTCACAGAAATGTTTTTTTTTCCTTACTTGTTCCTGATCTTTTTATGTATCTCTCGAACCACAGCTATGATTTCTGGATAAATCCACTCCAAATTCTACCAACTACGATCTTTTGTACTCGTCAATCGATGTAAAAAGGAGACACTACGGAGCACAGTACTCGACTAACTTAATTATTAGAAGCCATTTTTTTATAATACGCATGCGCATGTATTTGATATCCAATTATTATATTACTCAACGCATAAATGCAAGAATTCATTCTTCTATGTGTATGCAGGGACAGAAGTTTCTTGAGATGCATAGTTCTCCAATAGCATAGCAGCCCAATGATTTATCAGCGAGTTAAGGCTTGTTTTGTTGAGCTATACTTGGAGGTCGAGGATGCAGATGAATCTGAAATAGAGTCTACTGGTAGATGGACTAAAATCCTAGAGTTCGAATAGTCTATGATCTTGTTGTCTAATAATAATAATAATAATAATAATAATAATAATAATAATAGAGAAGAAGAAGAATCCAGTGATTTACTTGCTTGCCATATTTCTGAAACGGTAAGCTCCCTGGTCCTGAAACTTGATCTGCACTTTTTAGTAGGCTCTAAGTAGACTGGATAATCATTCACAGTAGCTTTTGTTAAGTCTAAGTGGCGGAATTGTATTAGTCTATATGCGGCACGCGCCGCCATCCACGTCATCCCTACATAGAGAGAGCTACCACTCTCTCTGATTTCAAAACTCTGAAAAAAGGGGGTCCCCTGCCCCCACTGGAAGCAGTTGTTTTTTCCTGCATGTATGCAGGCAGAAAGATCTTGCTGTAGCTACCAATGATCAGATTTTGCTAGCTAGATCATGCAAGTATCTTTTGGCTTTATGTTCAGCAGAAGGTCATAGATTTTTTGTAATGTTATGGAGTGTACAAAGAAAGGGAAGAAGAGGTAATTTAAGGTAATCAAAATCCATATATAAATAAAGTTGGAGAGTATTATAATACAATACAGAGACTTAGCTATAACTTAAGTACTCAATTAATCTTACCTTTGTTGCTTGTAACACCACCAAGCTATAATGTTAAAAATAATTTAGTGGATAATTTATATATATTACCAAAGCGTAGTAAGCCTTTACCTTAGAGCGTACATCAGTAGTCTGCTTGCATTTGATACATGTGACAACATCTTTTATTTCTTCTCGTCCATAGCACACATAAGGAAGAATACACTGTGAGCAATTCTCAACTGGGCACTTTACTTCAAAGGGCCCTCCATAGTACTTCAGTCCTTCAAGACTGCTATCCGTACATATTGAAGAAAGATTGTTATGGATATCCTTAATGTGCTCAAGTTTATCTTCACAGGAAGACCTGTGCAACAAAATAAATCAGAAGTGTAACAGTAGTAGATATGTATAAAGTTATCACAGCTAGCAAACTTACAAAACACCAACTTTGAGTCCGTGAGAATCTCTCTCATATTCCACTTTCCAGTGGTAATCTTTGACGTCATTGAGAACACACACAGTGCTGGTGAAAATATCCTCAGGTGAGGAAGTTTTAGAATCACCAAGTAGCAAGCAGACCAGCTGGTAGTAAATTTGGGCAGGAAGAAACTTCTCAAAATCAAAGTACATATAGAACCAGGGACGATTTTCCAACTGGTCTTTTAACTCTTCTTTCCTTTCCTCTGTTAGCTCTGGAAGCATGCAAGGGATGAGATACTCGACTTTGTCATCATCAGGATTCTTTTTAATCAGATAGATAAGGCAATAAGCTCGAAATATCAGGCAGAGCTGTTCAAAACTTATATCTGCATTATCAGTGAAATTTTTCCAGCACTTTTGAAGAACATTGCTATCAGCTCTACCTTCTTCCAGAGCATCCTTCTCCGAAGGCTTTAGCTTTTTAGCCACATCAGCTGTGCTCTGCTTTCCGTCCTCACCTTCCTTGTTTGATGTTTTACTCTTGAACCCCAAAATGACAGTCATCACATTGAACAGCCACTGTCGACGGAGAATCACTAGGTTCTTCAATTCATCACACTCATGATCATATAAAAATAGTCGTGGCAAGTTTTCTGGAACTAAAATAAGTAAATTTGCTTTAATAACAACATCATGCACAATGCATTATACATGATTATTTTTGATATGTGCATTTAAAGTTAGCCTTAATTTTTTATCCACTTCTTTTTTGCTCCATGACCTGACTGAGTTGTTAGTTGGACTTCCACAATAATTATTACAACGATTACTTTTATATGAAAAAAAGCAAAATTCACGCAAACCATTCCACCCTGCTGTTAAGCTTAAGGAGGACCTTGATGGCTAATACTTTGCTTCAAAATCTAGTGCCAATTTTTTTTCAATAGTCTGGCCATAGTAGCCCTGGTTTCTTGCCTTTTGTAATATAAACCATAACTGCTGCAAGAGAAGTAATGCTATATGGCACATTTAAAAAAATGTTGCTCTGGAGACATTGCATTTCTGTTCAAATGTATTGCTAAAACCTATGTAAACATAACCAGAACTGATGCAAGCACTTCGCTGCATTTTATGTAAACTGGACCACAGGGTTCTCTTCAGGCATCTTAAATACCTTCAGTTCTTCCCCATAATGCCTTAATCATTTAAGTGGTGATAGGTTTTCTCTCAGACTACACAAGGAGTCATCTCAGAAAACTCAATTGTCAGGCTCTCCCTTTTATGGTTTTCCCCTATGCCTTCAATAAATCCAGGGGAGAACCTAGTCTGGCGTTGCCAACCCTTTACATTCCCTTTATTAGTGGGTGGGGGAAGGAAAGAGTCTGGTCTGGTGTTGTTAGCATCAACGACTTGTGCTGAAGGAATTTGCATTAACTATACAGTGGCACGTGATAAAATAAAAGCGCGCAAATGTTGTTGCGAAAACAGTCTATCTGAGATGGCTACTTCAGATGAGATGGCTACTTTAGACTTGTGCCTGGCTTGTGGCAAATCAGCTGTAAAGAAGGACAGATGGACAGATGAGTTCTTGGAGGAAGCGGTAATACTTATGAGCAAGTAACAGCAAAGACATCGTGCTCCAATATTCCTGCCACGACCTGCAACTGTTCTGGCTTGATAGTTCTTACTCCAAGCTCCCTGAATGCTTTAGCTAGATGCTACAGTCTCGAACTCGGCCACGGTTGATTCACGCAAAGTTTTCAACCGTTTTTATTCACTTCCCCTAGCCATGTGCCTGGAATCCAATTATCAGGAATACTGCAATCTGATTGGGGCACAACAGTTGCGCCAGCACAAGTCGTTGATGCTAATGACACCAGACCTTTTCCTTCCCCCACCCACCAATAAAAGGGGTCGGCAACGCCAGACTGGGGAGAACCCTGAACCAGAATGTTTTTAACTAGCTACTACAATCTCAACTCAGTCTGGACCTTCACCTTAATCCCATGATGAAGACTTATACAATTTGGAGAAGATGACCACATATAAGTTGTATAAAAGGCTTACCCACTTACCCATATTAGAATATTTGAGCTTTGATGTCTGTTTTTATTTTATTTCATTTATTTATTTATTTTTTTATTTATTTATTTTACTGGTATAGAAGGAAATAGAAGGAAGCCTACCCGGCATCAGGTTACAAGTGACCTGCTGTAACTTAGGCCCCATTTACACTGCATTTTGTTTTGATATTATTTATAACAATAATAATAATAATAATAATAATGATAATAATAATAATAATAATAAATAAATAAATAAGTCACCATTTCAAAAGTATGCAAGGTCGTGTTTACCCTGGAAAGTAAAAACGGATGGGATATGCACCTTGAATGCACTAGCTCTGCAGCCAGAGAGCCCAACCATGATAGTCAGTTTGTACATGGTCCTTCCCTTGTGGTACTGGTCTTCCTGTTTACAAGGTATAAGTCTTCACTTAGGAGCCCATTTTCCTGGAGTTGTTATGTACCATAATCGTATAAATTTTCGGAGGTTTAAATTCGTGATTTCTGCTATAATAAAAAATTTCTGCAGGTCTAATTTTCTTAGCAAGCACATGGAAAATAATGCATGCGCATAATAGCTATATCATTGCCTGCTGCTGGGGCCAAGTGACATGCATGATGGCTACCTTCTCGTGATTCGTGGCTACTACAGAGAAATCTAGATAGTCCTCCAAAAAGAAGAAAGGCTGGGCTGGTGACGCCAGACTAAAATCTAGATTGCTACGGAAGGCGAGATGCTTCGTTGTAGAAGAGAGACAGGTAACGGCCATGATCTTGGAAATGAAGCACAATACTTTTGTTTCACGGACTATCTGCTCCAGGTTTTTTTCCAGCTGCTATCGATATCGCATCGCACACGCATGCGCATCGTCGTCATATATGATGTCATAATACTAAAACTTTGTTTATTATTTTCGAGGATTCTGATTGACTACGAAAAAAACGAAAATAAAACCCCATCGAAAATTTATACGATTACAGTATGTAAAGAGAAGCTTTCTAAGTAGCATGTTTCCAGAGCACTGGTAACTTGTATAATGCAGCTACATAGCTTGAAGGCTCACTCTTGATCGGGTGTCTTTAATCAGTGGAATAGAACGGTGGAATGGAATGTTAAAAATGAACATGCAAAATAGTCTAAACTAGTAGAGCTAGCTATACTAGGTCAAATGACGAGTGTGGCAGAAGACGGCCTTCAGTCCTGCAGCCTTTAAGCCCACAGCAATCATGACCTGAGAGTCAGCGAGCAAGTGCAGCTGCGCTTGCTCACTGAAATTGGTTTCTTTCAGTAACCCGTGTTGACTTTATCGCGCATTTGCACGCTAAAGCGCACTAAATCGCGACAATAAACAGCGCGTGTAGATGTTATTTTACACGAGATTACGTGAGATTATTGCCGTTTTTACGCCTTTTTCTGCAGAATTATGATAAAGCACGCTTAGCGCGTATCTCCGACGTATTATTGCGTACTTACGCGCTTTAGCAGATCATACGCGTAATTGCGCGCTGAATTCTACACGGGAAGTAATTTTGTATGTGATGGAATTAAAATGTTAGGTGTAATATAAAGCATATGAAGTCAAAAGTGTAGACATTAATTTTAGCTGAATACAGGAAACATTGCAATGGTAATACACATTACCATATTGGAAGATCTTGCTAGGATAAATTGGTGCTTGACTCATTGAAATTGTTCTATATATATAGGTCTACACTCCAAAATGCCCCAGGCATACATACGTTGCATTTATGCACATGCTCCAATTGTAATTGTTCTAGACATATCTAAGTGCTTTCTGGTAAGTATTTGGCTTTCTGTGCATGCAGCTGCCCGCCATTTACAACTCGACAGCAAAGCACAAATGAATTAGAGCCTATCAGCTCTAAGCACATACTATACTTGTTTTTTGCTCACTCATTTGCTGTCTAACATTTCTACAGCCTTTTGGGCAGCAGGCACAAGGCTTATCTAAGCAGTTTGTAGGTACTAGGCTTATCTAAGTACTTTGAGGTAACCATTACAGCTTTCTATGTATGCAGCTGCCTGCCACTTACATATAAATCTCACATCAAAATCTTCTACAGATTTGAAAGCAATGAATATCAGCACAAAAGCCTATAGGAATACTTGCTCGCTCACTCGCTGTACATTGCCCTAGTTATTATAATCATCATTGCACATGTGCAGTTTTAAATTGGACCAATGAAGGTAAAATGTTGAAAATAAAGAGTTTTTAAGCTAGTATCTAGAGAAGTTTTACATAGCTATGCATTAGCTAGTCTAGTAAGTGGTACTCTTGAGTCTCGACTAGCCCATTCCTCCATTCCATTCGAACGAATAAAGACACCCCTCTTGATCTGCTGCTATAAATAACTGGATGTTAAAGTTATTTCTTCCTTGTTTTTTTCCTTTTCTGTCAAGTCTCCGAAGGCCACAAGTGCAAAGCAAAGTTATAGTCAATAGCATAATAACTAATTATATAATAATGACTTCACCTTTGAACTAAGCAGCAGGTCACTAAGTTGTTAGTATCCTGTTGGTAGGTTTCAAAAAAAAACAAAAAAAAATTTAATTAATATGTTGACATCAAAGCTTGAATATTCATAAAATGTGACACGCTATATGAAAACCAGGAATGTTACTCAATAATCAATTTATGGATATGCGCGTACAAAGGAAAAAAATTTTTTTTATCCACTTCTTTTTTTTCCCCTCCCCAGTATCTTCGGTCCTTTGACTGCCTCCATACCAAATTTGAGGAGGAGGGAAGGCTTTGAAGTGGGCAAGCGCTCGAGTTGAAGTCACCCACTCAAACCGACATAATTATTTTGACCTACGTGCCCCAAGATTAATATTGAATTACGGAAGGCATGCATACGTAGTGCGCGGAAAAAAGGGAAATTCCCCAGAAATTATACTGATGTGTATGTTGAATCTAGACATAGCTACTGAAATATCTAGCTAGCTACAGGTAGGTATAAGCTATGGTAGTGTTAGGCAGGCCACTGCCCCAGCTGACCGACGCCCAGGCCACACAAGGACCAGGAGGAAGAGTTGACAGTAACTGGATGTATCATTTGACCACAGATATTAATTAACCACACCCACTCATGATCAGTATAAAACAGAGTATTTTTGTGCGTGTCAGTTCTTGCCTTGATTGCTGTATAACTTTATAACTATATTCAAGTTCTTTGCGTGGCGTTTGGGCTATCGGGGCAGGGACTCGGTTGGGATTGGCTGCACGCCTGGCAGACAACCTAATAAGTGGTGGCAGCGATAAAACTACCTCTGTGGCAGCTGGACGGGAGCTCACTGAATCCAGTCAAGCTACCACGTGCCTGTGTGGCAAGAAGAATCAAGGAGATCTGTGTGACTCCGGCGCCTGTGTGGCAACAAACAAGCATCCTGTGTGGAGCTGAGCGAAGAAGCATCCTGTGTGGAGCTGAAGATACAAGAATCTGCCAACTTCTCAGGCCATATCTGGAGGTGCTGGAAGAGTATTATTGTCTCCTTCAACCCCAGGTCCAGCTGGCAATGAAATTTTCACTCAAACGGAGCCCTGATCCCAGCAGTGTATATATCCCATCCCAGACTGTTTCCTTTATCACATGAATCAACTAAACAAGCTTTAAAACAGAGATATGATCATGAAATTCACTAGTATCTAAGGCTTTTCATACATCTGTCTGCCCAAAGCTTACCAGATTATGATCCAGGATTGGCCCCATGCCTTACACACCCTAGATAACCAAGGCTCTCAAAGATGACAACGCAGTGAAGCAAAACTCACATGGCCTTCTTCCTCTCTCAAACAGCTGGTGCAAAGATTGAAATGATGTCATCACGTTATACGGACGCACGTAACAATTTACGGAGTATTGTGTCACAACAGGAAGTTCAATGTTTGGACGCGTTTTATTCTGAAACGCTTTGTCAATCTCTCTCACTTCAAGCGCTTATAGCTCAGGGATGGTTTAAGATATAGCCTTGAGCTTAGTATCAATCGATAGCTAATGTAGTGAGCTATTGTGTGATAGGAATAACTCCGTTTTGAATTTTTGAGTAACATTCCTGGTTTTCATACTGACTATGAGTTATGATATCGCATGTACCTTTAGTTTTGCAAGAGGAGGTCAAGTCATACTAAGACCCAAATTAACACTCACTATCCCTAAAAGGTATCATGCTTGGGTTCCTCAGGTCATGACTCATTGAAATTATAATATATATATATATATGTCTACACTCCAAAATGCCCAGCCTACATGTTGTGCAATAGTAGTGCCCTGCAGTGTGCATTTATGTACATGCTCCAATTGTAATTGCTTGATTGATTTCTATATTGCTTTGTATATAGCATGGTGGATAGTAGGGCTAGGCTTATCTAAGTGGATTGTATAGGCATTAGACTTATCTAAGTGCTTTGTGGTAAGTACTAAGCTTTCTATGTATGCAGCTGCCTGCCACTTACATAACTCAACAGCAAAGCACAAATGAACTCTCAGCTCAACATTTCTACAGCCTTTTGGGCAGCAGGCAGAAGGCTTATCTAAGCGGCTTGTAGGCACTAGGTTTATCTAAGTGCTTTGAGGTAAGCATTACAATTTTCTATGTATGCAGCTAGCTGCCTGCAAACTCACATCAAAATATTCTAAGGAGTTGAAAGCACAAATGAATAGCTATCAGCACAAAAGCCTATAGGAATACTTGCTTGCTCGCTTCAATTGTTGTACATTGCCCTAGTAGGGATACCTATTCACACCCATGCCAGTTAAATCATACGTAACCATTATCCCACATGGCAAAGCAGCATTATGACTAATATTAAGCTCACCTAGCCAGAGAATCTTGCCAGAAACATGGAGGAAATTGAATGCTTCATCCTGCTCCTTTTTATCCTTAAGGCCACACCTTTTAGCCTCGTCTCTCAACTTGCTCAGATCCACAATAGGTGGGAAGAACTCGATGCAACTTTCCAAATAGAGATACTGTAAAGGTCGATCCTCTTTCAGGAAAGGAAGCTCTTTTAAGGTTTCCTTGAGTTGATTTCGTAAATCCTCTATTCCACTTTTTTCGAGGTAATCACTGCCAGATTTTTTATCAATGGAATTCTCCACAGGAAAAAAATGATACTTCCCTTGCCTGTGAATATGATCCTTATATCTCGGATCTTTATCATTTCTAAAAAGTTTATTAATTTTATCAAGTTTATCTTCATTATAATCTTTTTTGTGTGTGCCAACAAGAAAGATTTTTTCCTGAGTCTCTTTTACTTTTACCTTAGAATCTTTTGATTCTCCCGAGAGGCCTATATGAGCATGGATTGAGTGAAGCCAATAACGAAGCTCTTCAAATGGATCAGGACTATTTTCATTTTTTTCACGGTATTCCACCATTTCTGTACTGCGGACTTTCATCATTTTCTCTTTGTCGACGTGGTATTTCACCATTTCTTCAATATCAAAGACCACAAGGTACAGTGCTTCTCTTGAGATGAAGCAATGGTGCATTGGTCGATACATATTCTGTCCTGCAAAATCCAGAGCATTCAGTACCAGAGAAGGATCCTGTGTGTTTAATTTCCTTAAGGAAAGATCAAGCTTTGATTGTTGTTTGCGACGAAGACCACGAGTTGGTGATCCAGATCGAGGATGTTGTGCTGGACCAGCATTAGTAGATTCACTGCTGATTTGTGTTGAACTTGTAATAGGTGAAGCTGGGGTAGGTGTACTGTGTGCTTCTAGGGAATCATTGGAATGGGAGAGATTCAAGGGCTGTTTGGACTTGGATGCAATTTCTGAAATCTTCTTTTTCAGCTCCTCACGAGGAACCTTTTCTATCGCTTCATCAATGAATAACTCCTTCTTTAGTAAATTTCCAAGTATCTGTAAGAAAGAGCTATATGAAGCATTCTTCTCCTGCCACTCCTCCTGCCGTTCCTTCTCCTCAATATTCAACTGTCTTTCATCAACTACTTCTTCCAATATGTTATTATCAATTCCTCGAGTGGATTTCAGTTCCGGATCAAATTTTTCTCCTGCCATCTGGCGGTAGAGACTCGTTTTTCCTGTTCTCTCCTGCCCGAGAATCAGCAATGTATAGTAAGGGATCTTGCATTTGCCATTTTTCAGGGCTCTTTTATAAATCGCTACAGCATCAGGACCCCTCTTCTCAATTTCATTAGGAATAATGAAATCTATGAAGTAATAATAAATGTATATGACTTTTTATGCACTATAATCATTTAGTGCTGGTCACATGACTTGTGACCAATCAGATCCTCTGAAAAGTGTGCTTTGAATCTCATAAAGCACACTTTTATGTGCACTAAATGTTTAGTGCACACTTGAGGAACTTTGCTGAAGGTACATAGGAGCCTAGTGGAAGATCCACTAGGACTAGGCTAAGGACCAACTGGAATTTGATTGGTCACAAGTCATGTGATCAGCACTAAAATGTTTAGATCACTCTATTCTAGCTCCATGTGTTTTAATTTTAATGCATGATGCAATCGAATGATGCTATAATGCTTGAGGTGAATGTAATGCACGAGCCGAAGGCAAGTGCATTACATTCACCTCGAGCATTATAGCATCATTCTCGTGCAGGTGCATTAAAACACTTAGAGCTAGAAAAGAGTGAACTAAATATTACTAAACAAACCCTCATTCACACAGCAATTTTGTCCCTTATTCCTTTAGTGTGCTTGCATGGGACCAGGGTTACTTACTACATGACTTAGTCTACTTTTTACATGCATTATAATGATTACTCTTCAATTAGAGTCAAATTTTAAAAAATTGAGATAGACCCACACGATGTAAAAGTGAAGAGAAAAAATTTATGCTAAATAAAAAGGGTTAGTCTGTACTTTTACCTATAGAAGATTCTGTGAACAAACATCAAAATTACTGTAATGCAGCTGCTTTAATAATTCATGTCAGTGTAAAAGTGTACTGCCAGTGATGTTATTACAGTGCCTCCAACCTATGTTTGATTTCAGTATAAAGTGCAGAATTTTACCATGAATTTCAGTATTTTCAGCCATTTTATAAGTAGCTAATGGTATATAAAGTAAGTTTATCTAAATTTCAGTATTTTTTAAAAATTCTTGGTCAAACTTCAGTAAAAATACTGATGAATCAGCATAGTTGGAGGCTCTGGATGTAGGAATTATTATTGAAGGCAGCTGTTAGGCAGGCCACTGCCCCAGCTGACAGATTAATTAACCACACCTACTCATGATCAATATAAAAACAGAGTTCATTTTTGTGCGTGTCAGTTCTTGCCTTGATTGCTGTATAACTTTATAACTGTATTCAAGTTCTTTGCGTGGCGTTTGGGCTATCGGGGCAGGGACTCGGTTGGGATTGGCTGCACGCCTGGCAGACAACCTAACAAGTGGTGGCAGCGGTAAAACTACCTCTGTGGCAGCTGGACGGGAGCTCACTGAATCCAGTCAAGCTACCACGTGCCTGTGTGGCAAGAAGAATCAAGGAGATCTGTGTGACTCCGGCGCCTGTGTGGCAACAAACAAGCATCCTGTGTGGAGCTGAACAAACAAGCATCCTGTGTGGAGCTGAGCAAACTTGAGAAGCATCCTGTGTGGAGCTGAGCGAAGAAGCATCCTGTGTGGAGCTGAACAAAGAAGCATCCTGTGTGGAGCTGAGGAAACAAGCATCCTGTGTGGAGCTGAAGATACAAGAATCCTGTGTGGAGCTAATGAAAGACGTATCCTGTGTGGAGCCAGACAAAAATAGCCTGTGTGGCAGCCTGAACTTGGTTTCTAAGACCAAGAATCAACTCAGAAGAAGCAGAAAGCTGGTTAGAAGAGAGATGAGCAAACAAGCAGAGACTGTTTCCAAGAGGGATGGACTACGATCCAGCAGGCATGCAAGGGAGGAATCTGTTCCAGGGCACAGAGAGGAGTCAGATGAAGAACCAACTGCGCATGGACTTGATCCAACAGCTGGAGAATTCCGACCATCCCTTGGGGATGAAAGGTACTTAACTACTATAATGGGAGCTGTAGAATCAGTCCTAAAAGCTGACCTGGACACTAGGCTAAGAGAAAGCACAACAGCATTCACTGAAGCCTTAGACGCTATGGAAGAGAGAAATGCCTCTGTAATAAAAGCAACAGAAAATAGTGCTAAAGAGAGGGACTCAGTTTTGAGTGAATTGCTTAAACAGCTAGTACTCAGCAACATGAATGCAACAGAACAGGCTAGTAGAGCTGAGAGAGACCGACTAGACTTTGAAAGAAGACAGAGAGCTGAGCATAGAGAGAGGTATGAGGAAGAGAAAGAGGAGAGAAGTAAGAGAGAAGCTTTGAAGGCTATACCTGCACCACCGCCTATGTCTAAGGATCAAGATATAGCTGACTATTTAGAGCTTTTTGAGACCAATATGGAGTGCAGGCAGATTCCTAAAGCTGCTAGAGTCAGTCACCTAATCCCACTTTTGAATAGCAAGTCACTTGTAGCTATTTCTGGTTTGCCTCCTGAAGCTAAGCTTGACATGGCTGTGCTGAAAAAGACTTTGCTTGCTACAGCTAACACATCTACTAGATATGCTTCTAAAGCCTACTGGGACTTCACTAAGAAGTCTGGAGATTCATTCCTAGCAATGGGAACCCAGATGATGAAGTTAGCTAGACGGTTTGCCACAGCAGGTACTGCAGATGAAGTTATGGAAAAGTTCACTATAGAAAACATGTTACAGAAAATGCCTGCTGAGATGCAACAATATTGCAGAGAGAAAGAGCCTGTTAGTATAGAAAACCTAGCTAACATGGCTGGAAAGTACTGCGCTTTGAAAGGCTTGGACGAGCTAAAAATGGATGCCAACAAACCCTGGACCTTAAAGCCTCGAGAAGAGAAGGTAGAAGAGAAGAAGCATAATTGGCATGGCAAAAGAAAACCCTTTAAACAATGGGATACAAGGCAGACACATGACTCATCAACACCTCAAACTGATGATCAAAAGCATATAGCTAGTCAGCAGCCCAAAGAAGGTGTTAAAGAAGACGATAAGCCATTTGTAGGGTCTAAGTCTAACTCTTTTTTGGCAAGTTATTTTTGTGGAGACTATGGTCACTTTTCAAGGAATTGCCCCAAGAGGAAACAGGTGAATGTGGCACATGTACCTAGCTTATGTAAGGTCAAAGATAGTGCACTAACAATCCCTGGGAGGATAGGCCACACCCAAGTACCTGACATGCTATGTGACTCTGGTGCAACAATTTCAGTTATCGCAAGCCATTTAGTCCCACCTGAAACTAAAATGCAAGAGGAAGTTTGGATTGAGACCCTAGACGGCCCAGCAAAACCTTATCCAACAGCATTGGTTGAGACTGAGGTCAATAACAAAACCATTGAGTTGTTTGCTGCTGTACTTCCAGCTGAAGCCACACCCTACCCAGTGATTTTAGGGAGGTATATCCCTGGGATGACTGTCACTTGGAGCATGACTGTTGGCAATGATAAAGAGACCATTTTCCAGCTGGAGCAAGACACCTGTTCTGGTGAAACAGCACCATTGGCTAAGAAATCCACCAGAAGGAAGAAGTTCAAGCAGATGCTGGATACAGCAGTACCAAAGGAGGATGCAGTGGCGGGAGAACCCACCAGCCAAGTGGTGGAGGAGAGAGCTGACACTGTTCCCCTCAGCAGTTCTAGTGCAACCGCACCACGGGCCAAGAAATCCACCAGAAAGAAAAAGTTCAAGCAGATCCTGGACCCATTCGTGCTACCAGAGGAGGATGCAGTGGCGAGAGAACACACCAGCCAAGTGGTGGAGAAGAGAGCTGAAACTGTTCCTCTCAGCAGTTCCAGTGAAACAGTGGCCAAGAAATCTACCAGAAAGAAAAAGTTCAAGAAGAATGGGCTACCTGAGGAGGAAGCAGTAACATCCACAACTGTTCCAGCAGCAGACCAGTTAACACCTCTGCAGATAGCTGAGCCTGCACCTTGTGCAGATGGACCAAATATGGAGATATCATGGAAGTTTTCCCTGTGATTACCAGAGCACAGAGTAAGAAGAAACTGAAGGAAATTGAGGCTCACGAGTTGGCAACAGCTCAGTCCCAGGTGGTACTCACACCACCTCAGCAGGAGCCTGTAGCAGAGCAAGGAAGCGATTTTGAAGTCTCGAATGTTTGTGAAGATGCTGGGACAGATGGACTTAATTCATCTGCCGAGCCGGGTGATTGTGAAGCGGAGACCAGACAGGAGCCGCAGAGAAACACTGTGATCACCAAGCAACAACTGCTGCAAGAACAGCAGCAGGATGATGAGACAGTCAAATTCATCAGAGAATCAGCAGACGAAGACTCACCATTCATGGTGATAGGAGATATCTTGTACTGGAAGAAAGGAGACAAGGCAGATCCGCAAGAAGATCAGGCACTCATTGTTGTGCCAAAGAAGCTCAAGAACCAAGTCCTGCAAGCCGGTCATGACTTCACTGGCCATTTTGGCAGTAAGAAATCGAAGACACTCATCAAAGCTCACTTTTGGTGGCCAGGCATGGGAAGAGACATTGTGCAGTATTGCAAAGCATGTAAAATATGCCAAAGATTCAACAACAAGAAGACTAGGAAGGAGCCCCTATGCCCCCTGCCTGTTATTGACACACCATGGTCGCGAATAGCCATCGATATTGTTGGCAAATCTGAGAGAACAAAGAAAGGGAATGCTTATATTCTTACAATTATGGACTTTGCAACCAGGTATATGGAAGCAATTCCACTACCAAGAATAGATGCTGCAACAACATGCAACGCATTGTTAGAAGTCTTTTGCCAGGTTTGGCATACCTGAAGAAATCCTGTCGGACAACGGCAGTAACTTCGTGGCACAGCTGTCTGAACAATTTCTGAAGATGTTCAAGGTACACCATATCAAAACCTCTCCATTCCACCCTCAAACGAACGGAATGCTTGAGAGAAGCCATCAAACTATGAAGAAGACACTTGACAAGCTTGGAAGCTCAACAAAGAATTGGGACGAATTCCTAGCACCAACTTTGATGGCTCTGAGGACAGCACCTCATGCTGCCCTTGGCATGTCGCCATTTCAGTTACTCTTTGGCAGAGAAGCTAGAACCCCAGTCTCTGAACTCAGAGAAGAAATCGAGCACGGCACCGAAGTCCCAAAGAATATCTTGGACTATCTGGAAGACCTGTACGACAAGATGGACAAAGCTCAAGCGTTGGTCCATGAAAGAGACACAAAAGCCAAACAGGATTCAAAGAAGATCTATGACAGAGGCACCCAGCAAGAGCCACTAGAACCAGGAGACCAAGTCATGGTATTGGTGCCTAAAGGAATTGACAGCCTCACCTGCCAGTGGGAGGGGCCTTGTAAAGTCTTGAAGAAACTCAGTGACACTACGTACCTGGTAGACACTCCTCACAGAAGTGGCAAGAAAAAGTCAAAGTATCACAGAAACTTGATGAAGAAATACTTTCTACAAGTGATGTCTGCAGCAGCAGATGAGCAAGGAGAAGCAGAAGTTACCCTGGAGAAAGAAGATCCCGACTTGGAGAAAGAAGTCAACATGGCATCTCATCTTGGAAAAGATCAGAAGAAAGATTTACTGCAAGTTCTACAGCAGTTCAGAGAAGTTTTCCAGAAGACACCTGGAGAGGCCAGAGTAAAGCCATTTTCAATCAACACAGGAGATTCAAAACCGGTTTCTCAGTATCCAAGAAGATTACCAGCAAAATGGAAGCAAAGGATTCAGGAAGAAATAAAGACACTTGAAGCAACAGGAATCATTACACCATCTACCAGTCCTTGGACATCACCAATTGTACCAGTTCCCAAGCCTAACGGTGACGTCAGGATGTGTGTAGATTACAGGGGAATAAACAAAGTGACCCAAGAAGACATCTACCCTTTACCCAGAGTGGATCACCTGCTGGAAGAAGTCAGCCAAGCCAAGTATATAACTACTTTAGACTTACTTAAGGGGTACTACCAATTTCCGGAAGATAGAAAGAAGACAGCCTTCATAACTCCGACAGGGAAGTGGGAGTTTAATAGAATGCCATTTGGGCTTAAAGGTGCCCCGGCAACGTTTCAAAGAGAAATGGATAGTCTTTTCCAAGACCAAGAGAATCTATCTGCATATATCGATGATGTTGCCATCTATAGCAATACCTGGGAGCAACACATCAAAGACATCACCAGAGCCTTAACCTTGCTGAAACAGAAAGGCCTCACTGCAAAGATATCGAAATGCAAATTTGCTAGACAGGAAGTTGAGTTCCTGGGGCATGTGATAGGAGGAGGAAAGCTTAAAACCCAGCAAGCTAAAGTTGCAGCAATTGCAACTATGCCAACTCCCAAGACCAAGAAAGAGCTTCAGAGCTTCCTTGGGTCTACGGGATACTATCGAAAGTTCATTCCAAGATACTCAGAGAAGACAGCATGTCTTTCAGACCTGACAAGGAAAACAGAACCGGATAAGCTAGCCTGGACTCTGCTTTTGACAGCCTCAAGAAAGCATTGTGTGAAGCACCAGTTCTCACAGCACCAGACCATGGAAAGCCCTTTATTCTCAGCACTGATGCCAGTGGTGTGGGAGTGGGTGGAGTTTTGGAACAAGCTACAGACGATGGAGAAGTCAAGCCAGTGGCTTTCTTTTCAAAGAAGCTCCTGGATCGAGAGAAGAAGTACGGCATCACCGAACTGGAAGCATTAGCCCTGTGCAAGTCAGTTAAACATTTTGCGGCCTATCTACTAGGAAACAAGACAACAGTATGGACTGACCACAAAGCCCTACAATTTATGGAGAAAATGAAAGGAGCAAGTCCCAGAGTGAACAGGTGGCTGCTTGAACTTCAACAGTATGATCTGGAGGTGAAGTACAAGAAGGGATCTGAAAACTGTGTCGCAGATGCCCTGAGCAGGAACCCTTCAGACAGCACTTTCTCCACTGGACCAGTCCAGTCTTCTGAAAGGGGGGGGGGAGGTGTTAGGCAGGCCACTGCCCCAGCTGACCGACGCCCAGGCCACACAAGGACCACAGAGATTAATTAACCACACCCACTCATGATCAATATAAAAACAGAGTTCATTTTTGTGCGTGTCAGTTCTTGCCTTGATTGCTGTATAACTTTATAACTGTATTCAAGTTCTTTGCGTGGCGTTTGGGCTATCGGGGCAGGGACTCGGTTGGGATTGGCTGCACGCCTGGCAGACAACCTAACAGCAGCATAATTTTGATGTTTGTTCGCCATAGGTAAAAGTACAGACTAAACCCAGCAATAATTTTTCCCCTTCACTTGTTTGTTTACCTTCTTTACTTTCTCCATTGTATAATGAAAAGTCATTTGATATGAGTGATTATTTGGGAGGAAAACTGTGTGGATAATGAGGTAAATGGTTATAACTGTACAAGTTGATATAAATTTGATTGTCGTATGTGAAAAGATCATGAAGTTACAGCAAAGATCATGAAGTTACAGCCATCAAAGCTGATAAACGAATCATAAAAAATTTATATTTAGACGGCGGCTCTAACACTCTTGGTATTGCCCTAACCCTAATCAAGCAGTTGGACTCCCTATTAGCAACCATGCTGGCAGTTCTTTCAGGAACAAGATTATAAACCCTGTCACAGGATGCATACAACTAATACAAAGGAGGATAAACTACCAGGGGTGCAAAATACCATAGCAGACATGAAATCCAGGATACTGCAGTCAGCAGCATATGCTGGAAAAGACAATTTGTCATGAAGTAATGCTGATACTCTGGCCATGTTTAGTGGATCTCTTTGCAACCAGACTCAACAACCAATAGGAGAGGTAAATGAGCTGGCATCCAGATCCATTCACGATCGTAACAAATGCCTTCCAGTCATCAAGACAGGAAGAAACTAGGTACACATTTCCCCCATTTGCACTGATTGGAAAATGCCTGCAGAAGGTGTAGCAAGCAGAATAAAGGAAAACCTAAACTGTGGAAGGAATTTCAAAGCGAGCTTCAGAGCTTATCCTCTCTTCATGGAGTGGAGGTACTAACACCGCATACCAAAATGAGCTAGCTGGTGTGCTAAGAGGAATATTAATCCCATTCCAGGTGATGTTCCAGCACTTCATTGACTTTTTAGCTGAGATATAAATTATGAGCAAGGGCTATACTAGCATGAGCATGTGCTTCTCGAAGGTGTGTAGAATCAGAGACCATGGACCATTGCCATGTTATACTTTGACATTGGATATAAATGTGGTTATTAGACCCTGGGAAGAGATGAGACTTTCTCTTAATATCTCAGCTGGAAGTTAGTGATGCTGATGGCCCTTCAAGGCAAGCAGGACATCAGAGTTTGGGTCTCATTCAAAAGAATACCTCTCAAGGAACTCTTTTTCAGAGCCTTTCCAAATGACAAGAAGCTTTGCATAGTACATTGCTTAAGACAGTTACTCAAGAGTTCCGATTCTCTTGAGGCAGAGGAAAATCCATTGTTCATCTCATATACGTACATGTCAAACTGGGGTGGATGAGACCTTCAAGGCAAGGTGCATCAGTATCAGCAGCCATGAGTAGGTAGCAGACATACTGAAGACAGCTGATAGGAGCAAGGAATCCACCTTCAGAAAGTTGAGTCCTCCAGTCCAAATGACTGTGTCAAAGATAGTCCGAGGTGGGATGAACCAGGGTTGATATCTTAAGTTATGATATCATTATTAGTGGAGATTTATGTCCCTGTATGTATATGGACTCAAATGAGTCATTTGTCATAATGACAAGGTTACCATGACTCTGTTGATGAAATAAGGTCCTAGCAGTAGCTAGCTAACTAGTTAGTGTAGTTATTGATGCTAATATTTATAGAAGAACATATAGAATTTTCTTGATGCATTAGCTATAGCTGAGGATGATCTGGTAAGTACTAGGGAAGAAGATGATCTGTGTATTTGCTGGATATTCATTCTCACTTCCAAAATAAATAATATACTGCAAGTCGGCATCAGTAAGTTCCTGAAGCTTTATTTCCACATTTGTGATATTCTGCCCACTGATTCTACAGCCTAACACAATACCTAGTATCTTCCAGAGTCTTCTTGGGGACGGATTTTTTTCTTGCTGCAGAAACTTCCTCGTCGCTCGTAGCTGAAGCAAAAAGCTCATTTTAGTTGGAAGGGTGTAGTACACACATCCTGTATTTCCGGTGCTAGCTCAGCTTCGCTTTGGCCCATATCCGAAAGCCAGTCTGTTATCTCGTCACAAATGAACGAGAACGGCTTGTTCACAAGCGGTTTGTTTACGAATAGCTTGCGGCGCTAGCAACGGTTGCTATAGTCTAAATAAGTTAGACACCTCGACTAACAGGATCTACGGTATTTAGAAACCTTCGGGCCTTAGTAGCGCCCTTGTTGCGTTCGGGCTGCTACTGCCCAGGGCCCTTGGGTTTCTAAATACCGTAGATCCCTTGGTCTCAGTGTCTCGTATATTTAGACTATATCTAGTCTGAATAGAGCAATTTGATTGGTCAGTTGCAAGTTTCTACATACTGCATAGTATCCTGCCTATGGCACTTAGAAATCCAAACCACAAAGCCCCCCAGCACTTAGATATCCAAACCAAAAGTTTATTTTTTATGAAAATGCTATGACAACATTTTTTGTTGTTGTCTTGGTAGAGTAAAAGTGTACATGGATATTCACATCAGAACAACCATTCAGGGTAAACATGTTCTTTAAGTTGTCTGGGTGAATCATTTATTTGTATGCTGCAGGTTCTGGATTGGCTGTGTGACGAGAGCTGTTTCTCCTGGGCTGCATACTAGTATATATGGCACTGCTACAAACCAGCTGTTGTTGTTTTTTTGCTCAAGAATAAAATGTCTGATAAAGACTCTTGCTGCTCAGAGTTAGAGTTCATTTATAACTGTGGACACCCTCCAAACTATGATGGCCAGTTTTTTCCATGATCAAATGTTCATTAAAACTTTCTTGATAAAGAGTGGTTGCTTATAATGAACGATTAGTCTTGTACCAATACTGACCAGTGCATTTATTTAAAGCAACTGGTTTTAAATAAAAAACACTATTGGGACGATCTGGGGGGGCATTAGAGCTTATACAGCCTCACAAAGCATCTAGTAGGGTTCCCGTCATTTGCATGATGAATAACAACTTTAGGTTGGTGCTTTTTCGGTCCTTTAAACCTCCTGGTTTATAACCACAAGCACTTCTAAGCTAAGCGCCTACAATTCAATTTGATAAGCTACGCCTCCATGACAAAAGGCTGTAGAAAACAATGCATGCGAATGATGCACCACAGGCACACACACACACCTACCATACTATACACACCTAGGGGATTTTGGAGTGTAGACCTAGATAGTATTTACAGCTTTTTATGTATGGAGCTTCCTGTTTGGAACCACCACTTAATGACTCTTAGCAATATCAAACACTGGAGCCTATCAGCTACTTTACTTGCTCACTTGGTCACTTTCAAATGCTGTACATCGCTATAATAGTACGTAGTTGTAGAGGCTCTAAGCTTATCTAAGTGCTTTGTTACATATACGTAAACTCAACAGCAAAATCTTCTAAAGAGTTGTAGCACTAAAGAATACTTCCTTGCTCGCTCACTGTCAAATGTTACACATTGTCCTAGTTAGTGTTATAATTTTCTTTTAGAAAAAGCTAATGTGAACATTATTTCCCATCATACCAACCCATGTACTACTAAAAAATCAGTGAGCAGTTTCAAACTAGAATTAGAAAGAAGCTTAGTTTCTCACATCCTGGCACTACGCCAACTAAAGCTTAGAGAAAGCAACAAGGTAACTTGGATAATTATTTCCAAGCATGAAAGCCTAGCTTAGTTTTACTGTCAGCTAGCTGTTGGGTTCTCTGCGAATGAAGCTTTCAGCACTTTATTTGAAGCCTTTCTATTATTCGTCTATAACTTTGTCAGAGTATTATAATAATCCAGGTAAATTTATCCCCAAAAGTGTAGCCATATTTACTGGGCTAAAACAACAACAACAACAACAAAAAAAAACAATACTTACCTTCTTCAGGTTCGATAACTCCAGGTACTTGACCAGCCTATAGCACACAAAGAAAGGGAAAAATTTATCATCAGAACTATAATTCTCTCTCTCTCTCTCTCCCATCTTTCATGATTGGTGAGTGAAGTGAGCCCCCCCTCAATTCATACAAATTGAGATTTTGATATGTATGTCACACATTTATTTTGACCTTTGACCCCACAAATTGCTAAACTTTCTACAGTGTTTTGTCATAGAGGCCTAGGCTTATCTACTTATCTAAGTGCCTTAGTGGATTGTAGGCACATGGTTTAAGTGTTTGTAAATATTATACAGCTTCCTATATATGTATGCAGCAGCCAGCTGACTCACCACTTACAATACATGGTCTCAACATCTTAGCTATGAATATGTTACACGGACATTCCCTAGTATCATTTCAGATTCTCAATGTAGGAATGACACAGACACCACATATAGACTAATTCAAAAGTGAAAATTCCAGTTCCCCAATCTTCAGCTTTAGACACACCTATCTATTTCTGTGAAATGAAGTAAGGATGACCATTGCTCTTAAAAAGTAAGGAAACAAGGGTAGGGATAAAGATGGAAATGGGATCAATCTTTGTTCTGTATATCCAACCAACAATCCCTACATATATGTCTGGGTATATGTAGGGATGGATATACAGAACAAAGATTGATCCTATTTCAATCTTCGTCCCGACCCTTGTTTCCTACTTTTTGAGCAATGGTCATCCCTACATTTTTTTTCATTTCACAGAAATGTTTTTTCCCCTTTTTTCCTCTCCTTTTATGGTTTTATAGTGATTCTTCTATGTGTATGCAGGGAAAGATGAAAAAAGAATAGTTCTCCAATAGCATAGCAGCCCAATGATTATTTATCAGCAAAAGCTATATACTTGGAGCAAGTAGCTTTAAATCCAATTATAACAGTAGGCTTTAAAACTGTTAAACCATGCCTCACCCTCATGCTGTACCACCCTTGGGTGTCCTGTACAGCCCTCATAGGCATGGTTTAACTATTTCATCAAATATATCCACATGCATATTAATTAGGGAAAAAATGGCTTCCAATAATTAAGTTAGTTGAGTACTGTGCTCCATAGTGTCTCCTTTTTACATCAACTTTTTCGAGGGTTGACGAGTACAAAAGATCGTAGCTGGGAGAATTTGGAGTGGATTATCCAGAAATCATAGCTGTAGCTTGAGTGGTTCGAGAAGAATAGAGAAAAAGAAAAATCCAGTGATCTACCTGCTTGCCGTATTTCTGAAACAGTAAGCTCCCTGGTCCTGAAACTTGGTCTGCACATTGTAGTAGGCTCTAGTAGGCTGGATAATCATTCACAGTAGCTATTGTTAAGTCTAAGTGGGGGAACTAGAATTTCACTTCTGTATTAGTCAATATGCGGCGCGCGCAGCCGTCCGCATCATCCCTACATGATAATTCAATCTTGCATAAAATTAACATTGTACCTTTTCCCCAAGTACTATCACATAATTAAGCTGTAGCTATGGGTATTTTTGTATAGTGCAGTAATTAATGTACTAAGTATAATAATGTAGGGATTGTCGGCTGGATATACACAACCCTGTATTTCTTTCTTTCATCCCTATCCTTGTTTCCTTACTTTTTTTGAGCAAAGGTTTGTTGTTTTTTGTTTTTTCAAGAGTTGACCACTTACCAAGTAGAAAAAAACAGGTAATAAGAGTTTACTTCATATTTACAATGTATGATTTTTTACATTACAGATGTGTCAAGCTGTCATGGCAATAATTATTACAAATATCATTTTGCATTAATACGGATGATAGTTAAAGCTGACTAGATACTAACCTGAACCACATAATGCCTGTACACACTGCTTAACAGAGTCTCATCTCATGTCTGCAATCTAGGCTTGCCGCTACAGGAGAAAGCTAAAGAACTCTGCTTGCACGTGTTCTTAGATTGATCGTCAACATGGAGACAGTGATACAATTACCGATGATAATAAAGCTGACTAGATACTCACCTGAACCACATAATGCCTGCTAATACACACTGCTTAGCAGAGTCTCATCTCTGTCTGCAATCAAGGCTTGCCGCTACAGGAGAAAGCTAAAGAACTCTGCTTGCATGTGTTCTTGAATTGTATGGGAAAGATCGTCAACATGGAGACAGTAGTACAATTTCTGACCTGATGTGCAGTCCAAAACAAAGTGGAGTTAGGCACTCTAAGTTAATAGCATGAAGAAGGACGAAGTTGCTTTAGAGATTCATGATGGCAGCAAAGTGCTGAGGTACTCAGGGAAGAAATGCGCTTTGATTACATTACGTTTTGTTTTTTTTTTCTACTTGGAATGTAATTTTCGTTTCACTAAAATGTTTTCCCCCTCATTATTCTTAGCATCATTGAAGCAAAATGCTGAACTCACATTAATTTTTATCTATTATACTTACTTTGTTTTTTATCGAATCCAATTTATCACCTCCCTTAGCAGCCCTTAATGTAGTGGCAACTAAAGTGCTAGATTTAGCAACAGCTATATGCAAAGCTGTGTTACCCTGTAGGATTTAATGAAGGATAAAAAAGTTAATCATTGCCAACTGTTCAACAGTGTGTTTAACTGCACATTAATACATACCATAGCTACAACACAAGGTTCATAACCTCATGAAAACATATAAATATCACACAACACACACACACCTTAAGTTATGTTTAGTAAAGCTCAAGTCAAGCTACAACCAGTTAATTTACACTACATACATACCACAAACTTATACATTATGTGGCAGAAAAAAAGAAAAGCTGAATCAAATATGAGAATCCTCAGCTATCAGGTAAGTCTATGTAGTATAACACACAATAACAACTACTCAGAGCCCTTTTTGTAGCTGGCCATAGGTCGGGAGACTAATGGGACCGATACCTATGGTCAAACTGGGTTCTCCCCTGATGACCGGATAAGAAGCTCTCAAAGAAAATAAGTTCTCAAAGAAAAACTCAAATAACTCAGTAAAATCATCTCACAATCACACTATCTCAACATAAGTATAGTAATGGTCCTAAAGGTTAATTATTAAGTTAATTTGATTAAGCTCTTAATAGATGATCTCTACCTGTGATAAAGCAATGGACAAAGGTCTTGTTTTTCTCCTTTTATTTTTCTTATGATTCTAACACACACACACACACACACACACACACACACACACACACACACACACACACACACACACACACACACACACACACACCATGGCATCCGTAGCATCAATGGGGCATCTTTTTTCAATTAGGAGTTCAGCCATTTCCTTCATGTCATATGCAGCTACCAAGTGAAGCCCAGTTTTGTTGCCATTCTCATCTGTAGAACTAGTAGAAGCTGTAATATCCACTAATTCTACTCCCACATCCTCCAGCAGGTACTTAAGCATTTTCTCTTGAAGGTTTTCACAAGCCACCAGCAATGGGGTATAACCACTCTAATCATGAAAGAAAAATGTTATTAACAACCACATACCCAGCCCACTTTAATGGTTAACAATCAAGTGGGGCCACTCCCCATTGGCATGGCTACTACAGGACATGAGGCTACATATAGGTCACGTGACCCTACATGAGTTTGAAAGTTAGAGAGCCAACTGTCCAGATTACACCAGGCAAGCTTCATTTGACCTATCCATCCACCCTCAGGTATAGTTGCCACATCATCATGAATATGATTCTGTTGTGATGTTCTTAGTTTTGTTTGTGCTCTCTCTCTCTCTCTCTCTCTCTCTCTCTCTCTCTCTCTCTCTCTCTCTCCCTCTTTCTCTCTCCTTTCCACTTCCACCCTTGGGTGTGACAGCTGCAGAAGCATCTTCAATACACTCTCCCAGATCTAATCCTCTAGTTAGTCATATGTTTGTCTTATCAGTGACTAGCGTCACTGTTGCTGCCATATCACAATGTAATATGTATTTGCTGTATGAATTGCTATGATCGAGGGTCACATCTGCTGCTGCCGCTGATGCTATATGTTCTATCTGTATCTCTGCCGCTTTGGGGGAGTGACTCCTGCCATTACCAAACCTTTATTCCTCTATTCGTCCTTCACTGATTGTTAATGCAGGAATACAAAATTGCAACAGTGTCCATTATTGCTCCAATGTGCAAATTTTTTGCTCTAGCAAAACTAAAGTAGGAGTATGATATCTAAAATGTAGAGAAGCTGTTCTGCTTAATCAGGGCCTTGCAAGCTATGCCCAAGAACACTGCTTTCTTCTCCTTTATAATTTTTTCCCCTTTTATGCCCCAGCTTTTTTTGACACACTAACCGTAGCCCTAAGATTACAGATAACACTGCAGATCTTTAAATAATTTTTTTACCACAGATTTTTGGTTCAGATATTCCCATGTTTTCAATTTTGGAATGCTTTCCAATAGCCAAACTAGCAACTCCTTATGCCCTTCAGCACATACATAGTGGAGAATGTTCCAGCTGTCCTAAATAACAGAATCAGTCAAGATCATTAATTATATATTCTTGCTATTCTACTAAAAAACAAACCTTATCTACATCCAAGAATAGCTTCTCAACATCAGGTATCATTTTATGGAAATATTTCAGCACATCTAATTGTCCCTCCTTTCCAGCTATGTGCACAGCAGTTTGCCCCATCTGCAACAGTGATAATACTTTCAATTAATCCACATATTATACTCTACAAGAACTTCCATTAACTGATTATAGGCGAAATTGATTTTTACGAGCATGATTCTGAATTAATTGTACATGATGTCTTTAATCTTCTACAGGGGCCATATAGCTAACCCCACATAAAATATTTAGTGAGTCATATCATTTTTTAACCAAAAAAATTTTTCTGCATAAATCACAACTATGATCCCAAAACGACAAAGTTTTAAGCTTAGACTAAAGTAAAAATACTTCAAATAAAGCACTAAAGCTTGAAACCTGTGTGTATGGAGCAGAGAGTCATGTGGAAAATCACCAGAACTAAGGTGGACTTAGCTTATACCCTTGAAATATGAACTAACTAGGATAACTATGGCGCTTTGTAGTGCTAGGAGGCGAGAAACTAGCTTCTAGTTCGAAACCCCGCCAACTCAATTCTTATAGTGCACGGGTATGAATGGATTTTACATTGCTTATTCAAAATGCTAATGGACGCTATCTGGAATTTTCTAGGAGCTGTTCCTCAGGCATCATAGGAGCTAGAGCTTTGAAATTTGCACAGTAGAGAGCCAGAGGGCCGTAGATAGTGTGAATATCAACATATTTTTTTAATTTTCACTACAATGTAGGTTTTTGCAAATATTATAATTTCGAATAATCACATATCAAACACATGTGCATGCACATTATTGAAAAAGTGGCTTCCAATAGTAGAGTATCATGCTCCATACATCGAGAGACTCTTTTGAGGATTGACGAGTACAAAAGATTGTAGCTGGTAGAATTTGGAGTGGATTTATCCAGGAATCATAGCTGTAGCTTGAGTGGTTCAAGAGAGATAGTTGTCTAAGAATAATAACGACAATAATAGAGAAGGTGCACACAACCGTCAACATTGTTGTCCCTACATAGAGAGAGCTACTGCTCTCTCTGATACAAGTCCCATGATACCAGATCAAAGACACATTACCAGATTCCAGGACATTGAAGTACCTGCCATACTGTTGATGCAGATTGGTATTCAACCGTGTAATGATTGCCCACATGCTTGACACCAATTGATGCTATTGCCTATAATCAGTTAAGGTGGTGGGCTAGTAATTTTTTTAATGTCGTCATCTATTCCTCTCCCTTAACTCATCATTTTGTATATGATATCAAAGTACTCTAATGATAGTGATAATATTTACCAGCAGAATCAAGTCAGCATGCAGTAAGCCAGCGTTAAAACAACATCCATGTGAAGTTCATCGAACTTCTGGATGTCCAATCCAAACACGAAGCAAGCTACAACCACTTTTTTTCCAAAGCTAGCTAAAAATACACTGTGGGGGGCTACGTAGAGATTGCATCATTATTGTTGCTAAAATAGTTTCGGGCGACTATGAGCAGGGAGGGCCAGGTCTTAGTCTACGTATTTCTAAGGCCAAACGCCCTCCAATGTTTACGTCTCCCCCTCCATTCGACTATTGGGGATGTGACTGGATGGGTAAAACTCACTGTAGCAGCCAGCCTTCCTTCTAAGGCATCCTGAAAAAGAGATACCTTGATCTTGGCTATCTTTGTGGGTGTAGTCGCGAATTGTATCAGAACATAAAATGGCCACAAGGTATTGTGATGTCACAGGAGCCCATTGCTTTTGCTGTATATATGGTGACCCGCATGTACAGGCACATTAAACATATAAAGGCCAGCCCTGCCCTGAACATAATTATGGCAAATTAAAGACCTACAGTCTATAGGTTGGCAACATAATATGATCCAGCAAGGCTCAAGCTTGATAGCTACTCAGCTAAGGGGGGTTACCCACAGTCAGTGGTTCAGGCTCTGCACATGCATGCATGACAGGTATGAGCAACATGCTCCTTGCATAATTCTTGGGGAGTGTGTCACAGACCCTCCAAAGTCCAGAATGTACTGCACTAGGGTATGCATGCATTGGTGATTAATAATAACTAGGTTTTAATTCCAATGACTTCCTGACCCTTCCTAGTACATATAGTTGGCTCTGCTGTCTCTGTTCTTTACTTTTTACATTGTCTCACTTTCCTGTTACCAGCTGGCTCATCATGGCTTGTAGTCTTTCTTCATAACATCATTGCTCTCATATTCGACTAGACTGTCATCTCTGCTGTTCTGTTCTATGCTTTTTGGCATGTAGTGGATGTTCTTTGGTACTTACTCTGGCTTTGCTGTTCAGTGTTGCCAGGCTATTGAATCATTGCCTGTAGCTAGCACTCAAGCTAAAATAGACTGTCGGTCTCTGCCTACTTTCTAGCTGTTTTTTTGGTCCATTCTTTGAGATTTCTGTGTTCTGCTCAAATTTGCTAAAGTAAGAGATAGTTGTTTCTGGTGGCTAGGCCTACTCCATCCTTTTCACACCTGCACATGCATTTATTGCATGGGTGTACGCAAATGCACGCTGTGCTACTATTAAGACATACATACTATGCACCATAGGTGATTCTAGCACTACGCCTTGGCACTGAAGTGCTGAGGCAAAAATTAAGTCATCTATCTTGTTCAGGCAGTATGGATTCAGGACAACAGCTTACTAGTCTATATATATGATGCAAGATCCCAGACAGGTAAGCTTGCATTGTCAGATGCCAGGACATGCCATATTATTGGTGCAGATTGGCATTTAACTGCGGAATGATTGCCCACATGTTTGATACCAAATGGTGCTACATATTGCTTAATGTGAAATTAAAGAGAGGTGATAACAGCAAGATTATTATTATAACTATGTTTGTAGTACTTACTTCATTGGGAACTGCCACTGAAGCCCCTTTGTTCATGGCCATCTCCACTACATCAGAATATCCATGCAGGAGAGCCTGGATTAACACTGCTTGAAGTTGCTTTTCCTTTTCTATGTATCATAAAAAAAAAAAAAATCACCCATGGCTGCTTTGTCATCAGCATCATCAACCTTATCAGCACTGGTGCATTTTTATCGGCACCATAAAACACTGATTGTGTAAAGATACTGACAATGTGATCCCTTGGTCATTATGGCTGGATAGTGGGTTTTAGATTTTTCAAGGCTTATGATATGTTTTTATCTACTAGAAAAATTCTTACTTCCATGATTGCGACTCGTTGGTTATTTAAAAAAATAGTAGGCTCCTATTTTGATGATGAGACTGTGTGTGTGTGTGTGTGTGTGTGTGTGTGTGTGTGTGTGTGTGTGTGTGTGTGTGTGTGAATATGTGTGTGTCACTGTTAGTGAGTAGTTTGCACTCTGGCTTGTATGTGGGAGACCGTGGGTTCGAGTCCCACCAATGGCATTATGTTATTAACTACCTATAGTTAATACCATTAATATATATATAAGACTTATTACACGAGTCAGCATGAGATATGGGGAGATATTTCACCAGCCGAAGGCGAGTGAAATATCTCGCCATATCTCACAGCTGACAAGTGTAATAAGTGATTTATTCTTACAGTGCACTACATATGTCACAACTAACAAGTCTAAGGAGTGTTTATAGCCAGGCATATAAACATACGTCTGTAGGAAGCTGTTATGAGAACCAGTAATATCACCACAAAGCACTTTAGATAAGCCTAGCCGCCTACCAGGCCCTACAAATAACTAATGCACTTTGACAAACCGCTGTAAGATTCAATTAAGCTAGCTTGCCTATCATCTTCAGAAAATGTCGGCCAAAAAGGTTACTAGGCTAGTCTGCGCATGCGTAGTCTACCGTTGAATATAGCCGTTGAATATGGGGATTTATTCAACGGCTCGTCTATGGGGAAAATGTACTAGTGGGCGTGGTCTGTAAGAATAATATAAGTTGTGCATTAGAGTTAGGACTATGCATGTTTATTTTATGCCCTGTAGCTAGGTGACTATTTTGTTTATTTTTTTGAGTTCTGCCAGTACTCAAATTTTGTTCACATCTGTTTTGTGTGAGTCATTTATTCTAAGCATAATTACAGTTCTATCTATTACATTTGGTGGCAGCAGTGGTATATCAACTTGTTGTAAAGACTATCAGCGAAACATGGTCAAAAAATTTGTCAACAATGAGGTCTGGATGCCAGTTAAGTTTGCAGAGATGGAACAAAGGACTGAACTCACTCGAGT
This sequence comes from Crambe crambe, assembly GCA_963924555.1. Lineage (NCBI taxonomy): Eukaryota > Metazoa > Porifera > Demospongiae > Poecilosclerida > Crambeidae > Crambe > Crambe crambe. The sequence goes on from OZ004581.1 coordinate 5,997,930, forward strand.
AGTACAATTGTTGTTGGAAGAACGGAAATTACATGAAGAGGAGAAAGTTAGAAAAGAAAGAGAATGGGATGAGCAGAGGAAGCAGCGGATTTTAAGGTTGTGAAAGAAGCAATCTGGTCAGTGAGAAAATGCACAGGCAAAAGTTCTGAGCTGTTCACAGGAGGGATGGCAATGAGGCAAAGAGATTTGTTCAACAAGTATAGATGAATGAGGCTGCAACTTCCGAAACCATTGTGGAGAAATTGTTGACTTTGGACTTGCGTATTTGGGTTAGCAGGTTAGCGAGAGTTGGTGAAGCAGGAAAGTTAGCCGATGACTATAGTCATGGATCGGATCTGTCAGGGGAAAAATGGAGAGAGAGCAACATAAGTATTATCATAATTGTAAACAAGTTGGCACTTAGCTCATAATTGTCCTAATAAGATTGAGGTTGTACCATCTATATATACTACAAAACAAGAAGGATCACAAGAATGATAAGTCTAATATCAGGTGTTATAACTGCAAAAGAGTTGGACAGTTTGTTTTGTGGGACAGATGTGATTGATGTGGAAGAGGTCATTAGGTTGAAAGAAAATGGTTAGTGATATCCAAGATGTTCAAGAACCATGGTAAGAAGCCAGAAGAGAGAAAAGGAGTCTAACCCAATTGCTGTTAACTTGGGAAATGAGGACAAGGTTTTGGTCGTAAAAAGAGCACAAGCAAGGAAAGAGGTGGAGGAAGAGAGACTTCAAGCTGCAAGGAAGGAGTACGTAGTCTAGAGTTGTACCAAATTCATTTAAGGACCAAAAGCTCTGGATATACCAGTGAGTGGTGTAGGACAAATGGCAGAGATGAGTGTGCCAGGGAGCAAGTTTGCTTATGACTTATTCGGGGCGAGTACGTAGTGTCAGTAAGCTGTGAGGAAAAGGAAGATGGTCTAGTCCAAGGCAAAGGATAGACAAGGAGTGGAATTGAAGGTTGATCCCTGTCTTGGAATTACGGAGCTGAAGCATCTACAGGAGGTAGATGATACTCTAGAGAGCAAACAGAATTTTGAGAAGATTTTATTGGCCATCACTATTTCCCGATTATTGTCAAAGCTGTCAAGAGAGCCAAAAGTTTACTCACAGGCAGGTCGTTAAAGCAATTACCAGTGATAGAAAGGATGGCAATGGTAAGATTTCTTAGAGAAGTATACCGGGTTTTGCACATCAATGCCTTGCATACTAGTTCATTCTCAAACGGATGGTCTTGTAGAATAATTTAATGCTTAGGAAGGTGGGGTAAGGATCGGGACAATTAAGCTACCGCCATACATTCTCTTTGCCTATAGGGAATTCAGTCCCTCTGGAGGCTACTGGGTTTTCTCCATTTGAGTTTGTTTATGGTAGGGATATCTGTGGTCTTTTGGATATACTGAAAGAGTTGTGGGAAGAGAGAAGCAAAAACAGTGAAAGTGTGGTATCTCATGTGGTGATGATGCGGGAAAGGTTAGAAAAATAGAATTGGTAAGGGAAAATATGGAGACAGCACAGGAACAGCAGAGGTTCTGGTACGACAAGAATGATTGGGAGCATTCATTCAGATAGGGGATCAGGTTCTGGTGTTGCAACCAGCGTTCATTTCATTACAGACCCATGTACAGACCATGAAGTTGCTCACTTTTCATGGCAGAGGAATTGGGTAACTGGAAACCCACACAACTCAGAAGGATATAGCAACTGTTGGGGTTGTTACAGAGAGCTCTTTTCTGAGAGAGAACTATTCCTTCAGAGAAACTAGCAAAAATTGCTGACAAGATCATGGAGGTCAATTGCAGCTGCCAGCATTTCTCCTACCCTCTCAACAGAAATTGAATAACTCCACACAGAGGTACCTATCACTCCACACAGAGGTATCTTGCCTTTTAAAAAATCATTAGCTCTCTCACCCTCACTCTCACTCGTAATGTTTTCCAGGTCCTGCACTAGTACTCTGAAAATATGAAGAAATGCAAATCTCCATGCTCTTGCCCTTAAAACAAACAGGCCAGCTACAAGTGTTGCCAGCCCACCTCATCCTAGTCGCCATTTTCATCTGCTCAGTGAGAGGTGATTATGACCCTGTCCCTTGGTCCTATAGTGGGTTTTGGTGTCAAGCTTTCAGGTACTCTGTCTTTTATATGGAAGATAGATACAAACAAGCCTGATCTCTAAGTTGAATGAGCAGCAAAAAAAAATATCCATCCAGAGACATGAAGAGCTTGTTTCTTGATCAGTATAACCATCGTGTCTAAATTCCTGAATCTGCTCTTAACAACATCCAAGTCTTACTGTGGATTGCTCAGCTGAAGCTTCTGGTAAGCTTATAAAATTATACCTATACCATTATGAGTGTAATATCAGTGCAGCTGGATGTAATGCAGGGTTTCATCTAGTTTGAGAAAAGAGCACACCCAAATGAAACCCTGCACATAAATGTAACATAGTTGTGCCATGTTACCATGTGTCATTGGAGCAATGGTCATACCTACATTTTTTTATTTCACAGACCTCATTTGTTCCTGGTTCTCTCTCTCTCTCTCTCTCTCTCTCTCTCTCTCTCTCTCTCTCTCACACACACTTTTAATAGCTATGTATGTATACATAACATTTTTGTATGTTGAGTAAGTATAATTCTCCTATGGCATAACAATAACTTTAGCACCCGATGATTATTAATTTTAAGATCAGCGAGTCAAGACTTGAAGTGTTCAGCTATACTTGGAAGTTGAGGATGCAAATGAAGCTAAAATACCGGTCGTATTGACAGCTAGCTTCTATCCAGGTGCAGTAACTAGGTGACATGCCCACATTCGACTTCATTCTTGCATAATCTCATCCATTCAGCCCTTGACCAGTTAACTAGTCATCTCTACATCACCTTCATTTATTAGAATAAATGTTTTTTCCTTTACTTGTTTATTTTTTATTTCCGTCTATACCTCCATGATGCTACCCCACATCAACTTGATATTGGTCTCAAAAGTGGGTATGAGAGGCCCTCACTGGTTTTAAATATTCATAACTGACCACAGAATATTACTAACACTGCTTCTATGGCCTCATTTGCTTCATTTGAATGATTTTCACTGGGGAGGGGTATGGAAATTATGAGTCAGAGTACCAAAATTAGTACTCTGATTCATAATTCATACCCCCCTAGTGAAAATCCATCATTCAATCTTCCACCCTCCTAAACTGCTGTCAGATAACCCTCATACACATACCTGTAGATTTAGAGAAGTCAGCTCCTTTCTTTTTGATCATTTCCTTCACAAAGTTAAATGCAGCCATAGCCGTAGTGAATTCCCAAACTTTACCCTTACTCTCATTCCCATAATCAACAACTCCCTTTATCACTATAATTTCCATCGGTAATCCATTACTTCTTTTCATTTTCATAAGCTTGAAACCTTCCATTTCACCTCCAATAGCTTCAGGTTCTGCATCCTTGAATTTTTTTACTTCTTCACTACTGCTTAAGAGAATAGGTGTAGAAATAAACAAGCCACAGTAAGCTTTTGAAGACCGATCCCTGGATACTTTGAATGTATCGTTCCAATAAATTGTCTGCTGACAGAAGATTTTTCTAAGGTCTTGACTGATGTCAGTACGTTCACCTCGAGGAAGAATATCAGAGCCACTCAATTTAAAAGTTTCAAATGAAGATATTCGATTAGCAACAAGGATATCACCAAAATGGTGGTTTCCACGTTTCAAAGAATAACACACACCGACTCCAAAAATGTATTGGACATCTAAACTGAGCTCATTCATTGCATTTTGAACACCTTCATAGCAATCAGCTCCTGGACGGGTTTGGACTAAAGCTACTTTCTGCCCTGCAAACATGCCAAGCACATGTCCAAGAAAACGTATGCCATTTCCATCGCTTCGATTTGGTGCAGTGATGTATGTAGTGGCTGCTCCAAATTCATATTCATTCACTACATGAATAATCACATTAATTTCTTTGCAAAATAACTTCAGTTTCTTCTCGTCTGCAGGTTGATCTGGTTTATGGTTTAAAACCAACTTCTTCTCTTCTTCCTTAGTATAGATAGTTTTTTCATGATCTGTTATGGATATGGAATACATTGTTTTGCATGTAAAATATTAATTAATGCTTTTTGGAATTATATAGAGATCAGAGAATGTTATGGCTGCCCCATCAGAGTAACATAGTGATAAGAAGAGACAACTAAGCTAGTAGCATATGCACTCTGTACCAAATTAATTGTACCCCCTCCCCTTATTAATAACCTCTCAATGTATGCTCCTTGAAATACAAAATGCAATTGATATCCAATTTTCCTCTGAGACCATGCATGTTATGATATTGGTGGCCACATCTCACTTTGCCACTCTGTGGGGACAGCCACAACATTCTTTGATCTTTATCTAAACTATTAATGCAGAGAGTTAGGGTTTACATGGTAGCTAATAGATATTACCAAATCTGGATAAATTGAACAGTGGTGAGGTATATGAATGCCATTCCTCATGTTGTGCACATTAGGGCATTTGACTTGAATATTGAATAATTGTATGACTGAAAGCATGTTGGCTAGCTATAGTTTTTGGGTCTAAGGTCAGTCCAGCCCAGCATTCTGGTCCACCTTTCTCACTATTATGATTATGGACACAAAGATCTGTCCTGATTGTCAATTTTCATCATAAGGAGTCTGCATAACCCTGTCAGTACTCAGTACTTATGCCAGGCCTGGTGGTTTAGTTAGACCATGAAGAGAATAATTATAACAAAGCATGCATCCACCAAAGACTCTGTAATACATGATCATGGACAAAGTTTGAGTGTCCTCAAAGATCGAGCCAAGACCAATGTGAAGTTTAAACAGGTACATAGACCAGAGTTGTAGCATCAACCCCTGACTATTCAGCTTCTTGATGCTTAAACTTCTAAGAGTCCAATAAAGAAGAGAGAGATATTAAGATCAGTTGGTACAAAAAAGAACAACATGTAAGGCACCAGAAACTGCAGTAGGCTGGCAAAGCAAAGTGTGCTTACTTAAAATTACTAGGTAATTTAATTTCATAGTTGAACATAACTATGAAAATAAATCAACATCTAGCTCAATCTAGGTATACAAAATGTGATTGCTGGTTTGGTGCAACCTTTATTAATTACTTGGTAATAAGTTGAGACTGATGGCATGCCTAACCTTGATTACTAATGTCCCCCCCTCCCCCCCCCCCCCCCCCCCACCCACTTCCCTGAGAATTTTGTAGCTACCTGGTTACCTTTAGTAAATTTCACATAAATAATTAGCTTACCAACTGCTTTCAGTGGTTCTCCCGCATCTGTTCCGATACGTGATCCTGCAGAAGTATGTGATCCCACATGATCATAAAAATAGATATTATAACACTCTTTGAGGGAGTTCAATAAGTATGTCCCTCTTTGGATTGATTACAAGGGGGTGGGGTGGTGTGGGGTGAGGTGGGGAAAGACACTATAATGCATACTGTAAACTGGTAGATAGTAATTTCATGTTAATTCATTTTCATTGTTACAGCGTACTAGAGCTTTACTACAGCCAGTTAGTGCAGATATTGTCTAACCATAGGTTACATACTCACTAGCATAGCTAACAGAGTCACTGAGCTAAACTGACCTTCTGGAGTGATTTTCAGTAGTAGCGCCATGCGTGCCTAGTTCTAATGTGTGGGTGATTTTTGACGTCACCATTTATTGTCATGGTGCGGTTTGCACTACGCCCACTAGCAATTGATTTGTTTGTATCCTCACGTGATAAGTTTTACCAGGCCTTCCTCTCTCTTATTTTTCTTCTTCTTCCTCTTTTTCTCCCGTGCAATACTTTACCTTTTCTTCGAGAGATTATACCAGTGAGAGAGGAAGGCCTGAGAATGAGGCTAGGGGTGGAGCTAGCTAGCTTTGGAGCGATTGATCACATGATGCATGCTGAATAAGCAATTGCTGGGCTATCTCGAATGGCAGGGCTATTCTAATATTTCTGAAACTACTGAGACTTCTGAGCTCAATGTTGGAGGATATAATCTACTATAATAGTAGAATATATCTTTCAAAATAGAGCTCATAAGCTCGTGGAGTTTTGAAAATATTTGACCCTTCGGAATAGCCCCGCTGTTCGAAATAGCCCCGCTTTACCTTAAGCAAACAATAAGCAGATTAGCACGGAGCTAGAGCACAGTTCTCTGTCAGCTATAGTAATACCTTTAGTATGTAATGACCCTACTTCATATTATTATACTATTGTTATTGTGTCATTCATTGCACATGCTCAGTATTGTATTACATTGCACATGCTCAGTAACTAGTAGTTACACAACAGTGTCCATTTCATATTAAAAAGGAGTAAGACCTTATTTTTCTGAGTCTCGGAACGTCTTCATTTACAGCTAGTTCTACCTTTTCACACGTCCAAAGACCCAGACGTGACAATTGGCGACCACTGTCAGGACTGAGCTGTTCAATTCGAGAACTGAAGTCGTTGGACACTAATAACTGCATACAAACTAGAACCCGTTCTGGCAAGATAACTGAAGTAGCTATGTTTGAAGAGGAAACCTCGCTTCATGCTACGGACTCGGAGCTGGAAGCTCTGGAAGCTCAATTAGTCAGTGTTCGGGAAGGGCTACGGGAAAAAAATGAGGAGGTGACAAGATTCCGAGTTGTGGCCGAGAACGCCGTATCTGAGGCAGCAAAAGCTCGAGAAGAGACTGCTATGCTGTTCACTAAAGTCGAAAAGATGGAACAGGAACTAGAGAGCTCTCATATGCGAGTAGAACTTACCTTACTTCGTGCGTTGGAGAATCTTCGTGGTGAGCACCAACGTACGTGGGAGAGGTTACTAGGAAGGATAACAGTTTTAGAAGAGAAAGAATGCAGTTGGAGATCGGGAGCCATGGAAATCGACGGAAGCGAGTCGCCCAAGGCTATTACCGATTCTACTGTGCATGCGCAAGATATTGACTCTACAGAACATGCGCAAACTGGAGCTACGATTTCTCCAGGGTCCTTGCCTGTTCTAACAGAAGAAGAGAGAGATGCTTCAGAATTGACTCTGACTGTACCTTTGACTGGTGAGCATCCCACACCCACTGGAAGTTCTACCTCATTACTTGCTTCTTTGACTGGTGAACATTCTGGAAGTTCTACCTCATTACCTGCTTCTACAACAATTTCTTCTACTCCTTCTACTGTCGTTGATACACTTAATGTGACCTCTGTCCCTACGATTACCACAGATACTGCTGTGCTGCCGAATGTGGTAAGTACTTCAAGAGTTTCAGTTACAGGACTGACCTCAGCCTCTGGATCTACTCCTTCCTATTCTGGTTCTGGAGAAATAGTTGAAGTCTCCGAGAGAACTGGAAGTTTTCCTGGACTAAGAATTCCTGCTGTATCAAGTGTAGATGGTGCTGTTCTAGAGACTTTTACTCATTTGCTGAAAGCACAAACTGATGTTATGGTTGCTCAAGCCAAGGCCACAGCTCTTCAGAATCTACCTCGCCTGCCAAAGTACACTGGAGAAGATAGTGACACTGCTAATGGTGGCTTTGACAGATGGATCGAGAGTTTCAGAGAGAGAGCCAAGTTTGCTGATTGGTCTGCCAGTGATCAGTTGTATCGGTTGAAATTGCATTTAGACAAGACCGCTCTAGATGTGTTCTGTATGTTACCTGCCTCTGACATTGAGAATGTGGAGAGTGCTATCGAGGTACTGAGGAAGAGGTTTAAACCTCGTGACATTGAGGAGCTCCGGGGACTGGAGTTCCACCACAAGATCCAAGGGAGTGATACCATTGAACAGTTGGGTATCAGCATCCAGCAATTGGGACGCAAAGCATTCCCAAGCATTACAGGTAAAGATTTTGATCGATTAATCAAAGGTCAATTCTATCAAGCTCTATTGGTGAAATGGCAGAGAAAGCTAGGTTCACCCAAACCTGAAGAGACATTTCATGATCTGTTCGCCCGTGCAAGAATGTTGGAAGAGTGTGAGAAACAATTTGCAGCTTCGGCTAATGTTCGCTCATCAGAATATCAGAAGAAACCTTTCAATAATCGTGTGAGGAAGCCACCCAATTCCAAGCTGAAAGAAACCCCTGCTGCTAGGATTCAAGAGAAACCAGTTGATTTAGAGTCCAGTCAACCACGAGAGCGCCAGTGTTTTCTCTGTAAGAAAGTTGGACATATGCGTAGAGAGTGTCCACTGAAGACTGAAGCTCCTGGCTGTTCACAAGCATCCAGCACGAGTGTAGTTGAAGTAGCTGAATCTGTGACCAGACCTGAGGACCTGACTGAAAGTCAGCTAGAGCAGTTGTTGGCAAGCAGACGGCTTAACCAGGAATAGACTGCACTACACATTACCAGTCAAGCAAACACCATAACTGGTGAAGGTGAAGCTCAGACTGTTGGTTCTTTACTGCACTTGGATTTGTGTATTGAGGGTGTACCTATCAAAGCAATGGTCGATACTGGAGCTCAATCGACTATCATCTGGCTGAATGGATGAGATTATGCAAGAATGAAGTCAATAGAAATTCCTTCTTCAACTGTGAAAAATTGGAAACACTAAATTTGTTCTTTGTTGTGGTGGCTTTTCGCTGGACAAATTTCATCCGCACAAGAAGTGAATTTGCCCATGGTCTGTTCAATTCTATGTAGCCACCAAACTCTTCTAACTTGAACTTGTCATATGCCATCACAATACCTCGAGCAGCAGCAACAACAATACGTGCGGATACAACACCTCCAGCTTCTCTCAGTTTCAGCAAATATGCTTGCACAACTGTATCTAAATGGTCCCCCAGCAAAAGTGGCCTACTACACTTTCTTTCAGGAAGCTCATCCACATCATTATCATTTGTTTTCCGTTTCTCTCTCACACTCTCAAGGTAGTCCTTCTTGATCAAGTAGATGGTACTACTGTTGATTTTCACCTTCAGCTTTCGAGAGAAATGTGCAGCAGTTGCTGAAACTCCATGCTGACTTGCATATCTGCCCATATCAGCATGATATCAGCATGATCCTTAGGACTGTATCTGAATTAATACAATTGTCATCTTTTTCCTAAGCTAGCTTAGCTACCTATGTAGAACGTACTTCATGTATGGACCACGTTTTTTTTTTCTTAGCTTCACCCATCACTTTGTCCACTTCCTTATTAGCAAGCGCTACTGCCCTCGAGGTCATAATGTTAGATAAAGATCCACTGGGGCCTGGAAGTCCTTGAAATACTTCCGTAAAGACATGTCTCGAGTATGCCAGAGCCATGTGTTATCTAAACTTCCGTAATTTAAAATTTTCGTACAAATATAATTTTCTGGAAAGTCGTTTTATTCGGACAATTTAATTTCGGAATACTTCCAACTTCCGAAAATATTTTAGTTTTGAATTTTTCTGGAACTACGGTATATCAGACTGCCAGCCACATGACTACAAAGCCCAACATATAACTATATATCAGACTGCTAGCCACATGACTACAAAGCCCAACATAATTATATATGACTGCCAGTCACATGACCAAAGCCCAACATAACTGCCAGTCACATGACCAAAGCCCAACATAACTGCCAGTCACATGACCACAAAGCCCAACATATATATCAGACTGCCAGCCACACAACTACAAAGTCCAACATATCAGACTGCCAGTCACATGACCACAAAGCCCAACATATATATCAGACTGCCAGCCACATGACTACAAAGCCCAACATAATAATTATATCAGACTGCCAGTCACATGACCACAAAGCCCAACATATATATCAGACTGCCAGCCACACGTACACGACTACAAAGCCCAACATAATATCAGACTGCCAGTCACATGACCACATATGACTGCCAGCCACACAACTACAAAGCCCAACCTACAGTCACATGACCACAAAGCCCAACATATAATCAGACAGCCTGTCACAAAGTATATCAGAAGCCTAACAGACTGCCTCACATCACTACAAAGGCCAGTACTAGACTGCATGCCAGGGTATGAGAAGCACCTTCTCCCTGCTAAAGCTAGCCATATACAACTAACTTTATAGTTAGCTAGTAGTAAGTACCTAATTATAAAGCAAGATTAGCTAGTCTGCTTACATAAAAAAGCTCAGTCCTTCTTACCATAGATAGAAAAATGGGAGACTGGATTGGAAACGGTAATTTTCACGAGCTACTTTGTGCGTGTTATAAATAATAGCATGCGCAACACACACACACATGCCTAGGAATGGGTAAGCTCAAAATATGTGAGATAAGCAGCTTCTAGCTTAACCTATTTTCAATTCTTAACTAGCTAAGAAATTGTTCAGCTAATATTGAAGCTATAACTTTATTCTAACTTACCATGTTCCAGATCCTACCAAACTTTTACAGACCTGTATTGAGAGTGTGCTTAATGATGAAGGATTTGAGGTACCATCTAGTGAAGCTCGGGAGGGATTGGCAGTTGTAACTACATTTTTGGATTGGTGAATCTTTCCAAAAAGTTTCCAAATGGCTTAATACTTCTTTCACCAAATGCTTTCAGAAGAGAGGATCATTTCACTTGAAAAGAGAGCATATGTGGTGTGAATGCCATCCAAATCAATAGTTAGTAGCTAAAGTCTTGGACGCACATGAGTAACATGGCAATAATAATTTCGAATAATTGGATATCAAATACATGCGCATGCGTATTATAGAAAAGATGGCTTCCTAATTGAATTAGTCGAGTGCTGTGCTCCGTAGTGTCTCCTTTTTCATCTACTCTTTCGAGAATCAACGAGTAGAAGAGATCGTAGTTCGTAGGATTTATCCAGAAATCATAGCTGTAGCTTGAGTGGTTCGAGAGATATGGTTGTCTAAGAAGAAGAATAATAATAGAGAAGAAGAAGAATCCAGCGATTTACCTGCTTGCCGTATTTCTGAAACGGTAAGCTCCCTGGTCCTGAAACTTGGTCTGCACATTGTGGTAGGCTCTAGTAGGCTGGATAATCATTCACAGTAGCTTTTGTTAGGTCTAAGTGGGGGAACTAGAATTTCACTTTTGTATTAGTCTATAGGCGGCGCGCGCGGCCGTCCGAGTCATCCCTACATAGAGAGTGCTACCGCACTCTCTGATATCAAAGAAATTTAGTACTCTAGTAGAATGATAGTGATACTATTTACCAGCAGAGTCAAGTCAGCATGCAGTAAGCCAGTGTCAAACAACATCCATGTGAAGTTTATCGAGCTTCTGGACGTCTCATCCACTCCTGAAGCAAGCTATAACCACTTTTTTTCCCCCAAAGCTAGCTTAAAATACACTGCGGGCTACGTAGAGATTGCATCATTATTGTTGCTTAAATAGATAGAAATTTTTTTTTAATGTTGATCCGGGCAACTATGAGCAGGGAGGGCCAGGTCTTAGTCGATTTCCAGGGCCAAACGCCCCCCGATGTCTACGTCTTCCCCTCCATTCGACTATTGGGGATGTGACTGGATGGGTAAAACTCGCCATTTTATGTGGTACCATAAATCGCTTTTATTTCGTTGTTAAAATATTTTCGTAACATGTTAAATGACGAAAATTATTTACAATGAAATCGTGTAAAAGTAAGCTGTAGATAAGAAATTATAAAAAATGTTAAACTGAATTATATGCTGACTAAAATAAAATACACAAAATATCTGGGGGAGGGGGCACAAACAAATATATAGATGTTGAGGAGGGGTGTCTTTTTTTTTTAATGGTCAGCTGTCAGGGTTTCATAGAGGATTTTTTTTAGGGGAGGGGAAGTAGATCTGACATGGCCATTAGGCCACGGTGAGGCCCTTTCTGCATGAAATTTTGGAGGACTCATTGTTGGTTAGTTATTTTCATAGTATCAGTAATGTTGTGTATTGAGTTAAGGGCACCGATTTTGGGTGGGGGTTTCCCATCCCCCCTCTGAAACCCTGGCTGTAAATACTAAGCAACAGGGAGAGCTTCAAATCATTCATAACTAACTAACATCTGATCTAACATCTGATTCTCTTTTGTGTGTGTACATGATTATTGTCTGTATGTGATTGTTATAAATTTCCAGGGGGGGGGGGGGGGGGGGGGGGGGGGAGGGGGACAAAAAATATCCAAGGAGGCAAATGCTCCCCCCCTCTCCAAATGAAACCCTGTGGCACCCATATGGAAGCTCTTGCATATTATTCTTATTTCACAATAACATCAAGATTCATCCATCCTAAACACATGAGTGTGGGCTGCTGTTGTGGTAAACTCTGGACTTCTGTTTGTTTGTTTGTTTGTAGTTGTATTTCTGTAGTAATTACTGTGTGTTAAGTTAAAAATTTATATCATTCTCATGTGGTTATGTTAACTCTTTTACATGTTGTACTGTAGTTCTAACTTTCTAGGACTAGGTGATTTAACTAAATTTTAAGTCCAGTAGAGAGCTCTCGTTTTTGGTGTGCCATTAGAGCTGAACTCTACCATAACTAGTTTTACTGATATTTGACTGACTTCTGCATTGCATCCCGGCAGCAACTTCATCACAGCTGTATTCTGTAATTTTTTTCACATTTCCAGCCAAAAGAAACTAGGAATTGGCTAGATTAGGATAAGATAGCCAAGTACGTGCTTCACTAACAATTCGGGACATGGCAAATCTGCAAGTAATCCAGAACAAAGTTACAATTTCTATAATAAAGCACTACGTAGCTTCCTTGTTGCTGAGAAACAGCTCCTAGAAAACTCCAGGTAGCTAGCGTTCATTGGCGTTTTAATATTCTAGAGAATATCTGTTCCCCGTGCACTACTAAAAAGTGAGTGGGTGGGGTTTCATGGCTGACTAGCTAGCTTTTAATTAGCGCTATATTTGAAGCCTTTTTACTTTAGTCTATAAGCTCTAAAATTTTCAGAGACCACTAGGCCATGTACCAGCATTAGAGACCATCATTAGAGACTACTTTTCTTAACTCATACAGATTTCACTGCATAGCCATATCAACAAAAATAAAATCCACCAAAAAAATGTAAAGCCACTGCGCGTACGCGTACAGACTTCCGCGATTTCGCACGTTTTTACGTTGATGCATTGTGCGTATTTTGTAGCACGATAAAAGGAGTTGAAAGGAGTTGATACGCGTAATAACGCGATTATCGTTAGATTGTGCGCTATTTCGTGCTAAGTTCTACACGGGAGGAGGCTGTATAATTACCACAAGCACTTAGAAAGCCAAGCGCCTACAATTCACTTAGCACCTCTATGATAAAATGCTGTAGAAAGCAATAAGCTCTAACTGTTTATTCAAAGTGCCATGGGCATGTTTCATTTGTGGGGTCAAAGGTCAAACGAAGGTATGCACCTGCGTATTAAACCAGGCCCGCTACCTATTACTGCACTATAATCTAAAGCTACCTGACGGGATTGTTGGCTGGATATACAGAACAAAGATTGATCCCATTTACATCCTTCTTGTTTCCTTATTTTTTTGAGCAGTGGTCATCCCTACATCTTTTTTCATTTCACGAAATGCTTTTTCCCTTACTTGTTCCTGGTCTTTTTTGTTCATTATTCTATGTGTATGCAGGGACAGATGAAAGAAGAATAGTTCTCAAATAGCAATGGCCCAAACGAGTCAAGGTGTTGTGTTATATACTTGGAAGTTGAAGGTCAAAGATGCTGAAATAGAGTCTACCGGTAGATGGATTGGTGAATCTAAATCCCCGAGTTGATACAGTAGTCTATCATCATTATCTAGAGTTATCTAGCTAGCTAGTAGATAGCGATATAGAGATAGCTGAGTAATATTATAATTTCAAATAATTGGATATCGAAATACATGCGCATGCGTATTATAGAAAAGATGGCTTCCACTAATTCAATTAGTCAGTGCTGTGCTCCGTAGTGTCTCCTTTTTCATCGACTCTTTCAAGGATCAACAAGTAGAAAAGATCGTAGTTGGTAGAATTCGGAGTGGATTTATCCAGAAATCATAGCTGTAGCTCGAGTGGCTCGAGAGATATGGTTGTCTAAGAATAATAATAATAATAATAATAGAGAAGAAGAAGAATCCAGCGATTTACCTGCTTGCCGTATTTCTGAAACAGTAAGCTCCCCTGGTCCTGAAACTTGGTCTGCACATTTGTAGTAGGCTCTAGTAGGCTGGATAATCTTTCACAGTAGCTTTTGTTAGGTCTAAGTGGTGGAACTAGAATTTCACTTCTGTATTAGTCTATAGGCGGCGCGCGCGGCCGTCCGAGTTATCCCTACATATAGAGAGAGCTACCGCACTCTCTGATATCAGCTCAAAAAGCCTATAGGAATACTAGCTTGCTCGCTCGCTGTGACTCAAATGTTGCACATCGCCCTCATGGACAAAGATTGAGTGTCCTGGGATCAATATTGAGGAGGTTAATCTAAATCTAATAACCAAGTCCACTGCAAAAGTTTAAATAAAGAATCGGGTATATGTACATGACCTATCTGAGTAGAGTTGCAGCACCTAGCATATTTAACAATTTCTTATTGGCCAATTTTGCCATCCCTACTAATAACTGTTCCTCCTTACTCCTTGAGGAAGGGGTGAAAGTCGGGAGTGCCAGTTGAGGTGGCCTATTACCCATAATTTTTACTAATTTTATAAAAATTCCAGGAATCCACTTCATTGTTGCTGCACTACCGGCCTGTCACCCCTAAGACAGTTGCGTCAATCTTAGAGGGAGAATTTTATGTGTGTTTATTATTTCACTACCCAATTGCCCTTTTGGGGGCTGGGACCGGGTAGGAACAAATGTTTTGTGCACCCAGTGCTTGCCAGTCAACTAAAATGAGAACGTGGTCTTGCTGCTTCACATTATAATGGAGGAATCTGCGCATGCATCTGGTTCTTAGACAGGCCTGCTTCCGTTAACCCCTGTTTGCTCTATCAGCATCGCTGCATGCCGACTCTTGTGAGTAAATTCCCAGCTTCCGTAGAGGGCCCATGTGCCCCAAGCTGAGGAGTCTTTCTTACGTATGTTAACTACTGATGATTAAACTCCATTCAACCCCTGACTATTTACACTAAACCCATTTCTTTCAGCTTCTTGATGCTCAAATTTCTAAGAGTCCAACAAAGAGGAGAGAGATACCAGTTGGTACATAAAGAGCAACATGTATAAGGCACCAGAAACTGCAGTAAGTCTGGCAAAGCAAAGCTGGCAAAGAGAGCAACAAGCAAGGTGCTCACTGAAATTACTAGAGATAGGCACAGCTTAGGCTTAGCTACCCCTAATTTACATTAGATATTAATTCATGTTTACAATTTTTATTCAATAGAATTAGTTCTCATGAAATTAGCTTATGAAACAAACCACCAACGTTTCAACCAGAATACTCTAGCCTTCATCAGGGTGATACAAAAAATGCACACAGAAGCGTTCTTATAATAGCTACGCTTGCTATCTAGACAACGCACATGCACATGCCTATGGATATTATGTTACCATATCAATAGCACTTAATTACCAGAAGTCATAAACACTATTTCCTTACGGCTTTAAGCGTAGAAACCCAGCAACCTTGAAGTTCTAGACCTATATCCCTATTAAAATGCTGCTCTTCTGAAGTTAAACTTAGAAGCAGCTCCTTCCTAGTCCTAGCTTGATCTACAACCAAAGCTTCCTAGGATGATGACTACTCCAGGCATGATCAGCAACTGCAGACTTTTCTTGTTCTCCTCGTAGGCAAGCTTCCTTATGCTCCTTCAGTCTAGTTTCCAGCCTTCTCACCATTTCACCAATGTAAAACTTTCCACAACTACAAGGCACCCTGTAAACAACATTAGAATTTAGGTCAGATGCCTTAACCTTAGAAAGTTTAGATCTCAAACTGAAACGTTGGTGGTTTGTTTCAAAAGCTAGTTTTGTGAGAACTAATTCTATTGACAATTAATCATGTTAGCTGAGAAAAATAAGCAGAGTTACAATTTTTATGTTAATTTATTTTTTTGTTACAGCTTACTTGCAATTAGATTTACACTATTTCGAACAAGGTAATTAAATTTTATGTGATTGTTGGAGTATGACCACAAAAATAAATCAACATCGAAAATTTCCCAATCTACAGTATAAGAAACCAGCCCACTACAAAATGTCGAAATGTGATTGCCGATTAATTTTGGTGCAACCTTTATTAATTACTTGGTATAATTTCTTCAATCCACAATAAGTCTGGACTTGTGGCAGGATTTATAGCTACCTGGTTACCTTTTAGTAATCATTTTCACATTAATAATTAGCTTACCAATTGCTTCTCCTGAGTCTGCTTCGATACGTGATCCTGCAGAAATGGAAAATATAACACTCTTTGAGGGAGTTCAATAAGTATGTCCCTCTTTGGATCAATCATAAGTATAAGAGGGTGGGGTGAGGAAGGACTCTACAGTGCATACTGTAAATTTTCTTTAGATTTACAAATCTATTTTCATTGTTACAGTTTACTTGTAATTAGGTTTTACACTATTTTGTACAAGGTAATTTATTTTCATTGTTGAACATTACAACGAAAATAAATTAACATCAAAATTTCCCAATTTACAGTATTTCGCTTATTTTGTCCAAATTTTTTTCCAGGCTGCTGGATAAGTGAATTAGTCTGGTTAACTGAAGTGCATTGTTTATAATTTATTCATAGTTAGCAGTAACAGCCTAGAACAGTGTAGCTGCTATTGATTGTTGTCGTGCAGTTGTTACTGTATATGCCTGTACAAAAATTTAATACTCTCAAAAAATCCATTAAATGAGGCAATTATATAATAGTTAGACAACGAGACCAAGGTATCTACGGTCTATGTAGAAACCTGAGAGCCCTGGGCTGTAGCGTCCCGAGCACAGCGAGGGTGCTACTAAGGGCCTGAAGGTTTCTAAACAGACCGTAGATCCCGTTGGTCGAGGTGTCTAACTTATTTAGACTATAGCCAATCACTGGAGTTGTTTAACTTACCTCAACACGCAATAACTATGGTTTTTAAATGCAACAAACATGAATCAGAGCGCACCTAGAAACAATAACCGTGGCCACCGCGATGCGTTGCTAGAATTGGACCAATTGGAATGACCATCTTTACCGGATTTACCTAGGGCAAGTGAATTCTAAGTGCTGTAAGGCGTGATTCTAAGTGCCATAAGGCGTGATTCTAAGTGAATAGAATTCACCAAATGGACCAATGAGATTCCTTGATTGTGACTAGCTATAGTCTAAGGTACGTACGTCTTAGCACAAGCTCTACTACTAACAGTACTAAGGACAGACAGACTCAGGTTCAGGCTCGCAGTCACTACACAGTAACTCTACACCGTGAAGAGAGCTGATGCTTCTTGGTCGTCTTTGCCAACAAATCAGGCCCATTCTGACATGCAGAGAACTGACTAAAAGATAGCAATGAATAAAAACAACAGAGATTGCAGTGTACACAAACTAGTGATCGTTTGAGTACCAAAGAGAGAGCCATGGTGAAGGAGAATCTCAGAACTAAACCTTTGAGGCTTCCAAACAATGAGAGAATCCAGTATATGATCAACCTGACAACTTTTCGCATCACAGATTATATCTGCTTTTCTACAAGTCCAACCAGGGCAAAATCGAGCATCTTGAAAAATCATTTCAAGCAATTAAAGTTAACTCCTATAAAGTTTTTCACAGCACATTTCATAGACAACTTCAATCAAGTCAGGCTATGTACATATCATAATTATGCTGTCCATGCTCAGCATAAATTACTAGTCACTACTAATTTCTATTTGCCACCACTAGCTACCATAGTCTTCTAAATCACAACCTTTGTACACACTTCACTTTAGCTTCACCAGCACGTGGTGTTAGTCTGGCAACATGTTTCACTTTTAGTTCTGTCATTGTATAAGGACATGTTGAGAAGTCAAAAAAACAACAACAAACAAACAACATATTTCAATCATGACAATAACCATTCAAAACAGCAGTTCGAAAGCATTGAACAGCAAGAATACTAGCTGTGTAAATACCAACCTAGATGTTGCTCAGTGCACATTATTTAGAAAGTTTATAAAGGTTGCACTGAAGTTGTGCTGAGGCATTCCTAGTCTTTTAAAACACTAACTTGTTATAAAATAAGTGCCAGTTTCCCAGATCCCTCTCTACACTGCCTCGTCCATCATACATTCTAAAAGGTGTGCAGTCAGGCAGAAGGCATTTTTTCATAATACTTTAGGTAGATAATTATAATGATTGTAATTAACCAAGGTGTAAAAATAATGCCATGTGTTATTGGAATTCAATTCTCTCATGCACATGTAGTCCCTTGTATCTAGTTACCTTTGGGGTGATTTCTAGCAATTGTACGAGCAAGATCATCATCTATAAGTTGCACAGCATTTGCCAAAGTCCTCCAATTTGGTTTGCCAAATTTACGCACATCATAATTCTTCTTGAGCCAATCAGCTACGGCATCATTAAGAGCCATTTCAACATTTCCCATACGGTATGCTCTGAATCTTCCAATATTGCCAGGCTTAATCCCAAGTTTTCGTGCAAGCATTTCCCACTGGCCAGCTAGGTCACCTACTTCATCCATTACATCTGATATATCATCTATTTCTGGATTATAAAAATTCCTTATGGCAGATAGTACAGCATACATAGCTACATTATACTACACAGCTATTGCATAGGCTACTCACTTAATGTTCGGGTATCATCAATTTCTTTAACAACATCCTTCCAATCACGATCATCTGCAATCATTATCAGGATGTTTATATGGTTACATCAGTAAAATTAATTCTTGCCACTAGGATTCTGCAGCTACTTCTGTTGGTGAATCAAAGTGGCTACCTCTCAGAATCAGGTCTGCATGCAGTAAAAAATGGGCAGAGGGTTTGCACTACAGTGCCTTTCATTGTAGATTTGCATTTCAAGGATCCCACATTGAGGAGTTTAAAATCTGAGCTAGTGTTGTCAGGCTGACAATACCCACTTACCCTCTTCTTCTGAAGATTGTGCCTGGTCATCATCTAGTAATGGAGAGACAGTCAAATAAGAATTTAGCCTAATTATAATACACTTGGTATTTACCCTCTCTTTCATCTCGAGCATGATCAGAGAAGATAATGTATAGTCAGGCAGCTAATTATATGTATGTACTACAAATTTTGTGCCTGAGAAAGTGTACGATGCTCATACAGAGTTGCTGCAACAGCTGGAACACTAACAGATTCAAGGTAGGCAAAATTATTACTCCCTGAAAGGTGGCAGGCTGCAGTTCACTGAAAGCAAGGACCATAGATACCCCTTACCATACCTACCTGCCCACTTTCTAATTAATGTTCATCACTGCCACTGATAATCATTTTAGCATTCATGATGTACCGGGTGATGGGAACTGTCTGTTCGATGCAGCCTTTATCAAAAATCTGCTCAATTTAAACACTCAAGAGTATCATCTAGACATCATTGAGACTGAAGTCGAAGTGTGGTAAGCGCCGCTGGTTTACAATTATAGCTTACAATTATTCCTGGTCATCACTAGCATTTCTCATGGCAGGTTTGATTTCTGCTTGATTCATTACCTGGGCCAGCTACTCAGAAATTATCTGGTATTCTCACTAACACTCTATAAACTTAAGTTCTCAGGCTATAGTAAGCCACCAATTTTCGGCCACATCTAATTTCTGGCCATACGGCACAACAGAAAATCCACACATATATCATGGATTTCCTTAACACACCTGATAGTGGCTCACTTCACTCACCAAATTAACCAAAATTACAAAGGTAGATGGATCGTACTGACAGCTAGCTGCTATGCATGAGCTAAGTGCACATGACAATATTATAATTTCAGATAATTTGATATCAATTACATGCACATTCCCATTAATAAAATAAAAATGGCTTCCCGTGTTAAACTTTGCGTGAGCAATTGCGTAATCTAGCGATGTTTGCGCAACTACGCGTATTTACGTCAATCACGTCAATTCGCGCGAACTTCATCCGTGAGCGGAATGGCGAAGGATCGCGAGAAATCATCCACGCTATCACGCGAACATGCTATTTTTTTCATGCGAATTTGGCTATTTCATGGTGCGCGCATTTATATATTTATATATAACTTGGTAATTTTTCCCCTTCCCAGGCATACTACACCAGTACTAATCCAAGATGCTAGCCATTCTATACTATTATACATCATAATTATTGCTGCTGTTGTTTGTTTATTTTCAGTGATAATTATATGAAATTTGGATACATAAGATTGTCAGAGAAACATTTTGTATGACTAATTCTGAAGATACCTTGACAGGAGTAGCTAATTCTTAGCTGGAGTAGCTGGTACAATAAACCTACACTTGAAATAGTGATTCTAGTATCTATTTCTTGTATCAGTTGATATTCAGTATCCTTGTTTCAATATCCAAGAGCTGTTAGGGACTATAACTGTAAATTAAGGATAAACAAATATCAATGAATAGTGGACAAAAATTATGGACTGGCTTCAAGTATAAAATAGTCATACAACTACAAAGCCCGACATAGCTATCTGACTGTCAGTCACATGACCACAAAACCCAACATATATATCCGATTGCCAGCCACATGACTACAAAGCCCAACATATATATATCAGACTGCCAGCCACATGACTACAAAGCCCAACATATAACTATATATCAGACTGCCAGCCACATGACTACAAAGCCCAACATATATATTAGACTGCCAGCCACACGACTATACAAAGCAAAACATGCCAGCCACACAACTACAAAGTCCAACATAATATCAGACAGCCAGTCACATGACCACAAAGCCCAATATATATATATATATCAGACTGCCATCCACATGACTACAAAGCCCAACATAATAATTATATCAGACTGCCAGTCACATGACCACAAAGCCCAACATATATATCAGACTGCCAGCCACACGACTACAAAGCCCAACATAGCTAATATATCAGACTGCCAGTCACATGACCACAAAGCCCAATATATATCAGACTGCCAGCCACATGACTACAAAGCCCAACATAAAAATTATATCAGACTGCCAGTCACATGACCACAAAGCCCAACATAATATCAGACTGCCAGCCACACGACTACAAAGCCCAACATAGCTAATATATCAGACTGCCAGATTTCCAGCCACACAACTACAAAGCCCAACCTATAGTCACAGTCACATGACCACAAAGCCCAATATATAATCAGAGAGCCTGTCACAAAGTATATCAGAAGCATAACAGACTGCCTCACATCACTACAAAGGCCAGTACTAGACTGCATGCCAGGGTATGAGAACCACCTTCTCCCTGCTATAGCTAGCTAGTAGTAAGTACCTAACTAGGGCAATGTTCAACATTCAGTTGACAGCGAGCGAGCAAGCAAGTATTCTTCAACGATTTTCATTTGCTGTTGAGTAGCTATCAGTGCTTGATATTGCTAAGAGTCATGTAAGTGATGGCAGGCAGCTGCATACATGCTTACCTCAAAGCACTTAGATAAGCCTAGTGCCTACAAGCCGCTTAGATAAGCCTCTTGTGCCTGCTGCCCAAAAGGCTGTAGAAATGTTGATCTGATAGTTCATTTGTGCTTTGCTGTTGTGTTAGGCCAGTGTTAATGATATTCATGTTTCTGGTCAACCGCCCGCATTGGAAAATTGGCACCGCTCCAGAAGCCATTATTGTATTAATTATACAGCTATTCAGCTGAGCAGCTGCAGCTTGTACTTGTGATGATTTTGTGGCTAGAAAAATGGACATCTTTTACATTGATAATAATGGTACAAGTGAATGCAAAAAATTTCTTCGAAATAAAAATGTGAAGTAGGGATGCTATTATAACTGCAGCTTCATTATGAAAACCAAGTACTGCAGCATCGAAGCAGTATGGCCCAAAAATCTAGCTGG
This sequence comes from Crambe crambe, assembly GCA_963924555.1. Lineage (NCBI taxonomy): Eukaryota > Metazoa > Porifera > Demospongiae > Poecilosclerida > Crambeidae > Crambe > Crambe crambe. The sequence continues at coordinate 6,019,839 of OZ004581.1, forward strand.
AATATGTATTATAACTGCATGCAAGAGAGTGAACTTAGTGAAGTGACCCTTACCCATCATCAAGTACGAGATACTATTCCTACTTCACTCCCTTGGCCCTTGATCATGGGAGTGAAGTAGGAATAGTATCTTGTACTTGATGATGGGTAAGGGTCACTTCACTAAGTTCACTCTCTTGCATGCAGTTATAATACATATTCCAGCTAGATTTTTGGGCCATACTGCTTCGATGCTGCAGTACTTGGTTTTCATAATGAAGCTGCAGTTATAATAGCATCCCTACTTCACATTTTTATTTCGAAGAAATTTTTTGCATTCACTTGTTTGCATTCTTTTTCTTTGTGATTATGAAAATTGATAGACACTAAAGGCTTCCTTGATTGAACTAAATTTATTTAATGATCAGTATTTCATTCTGTTCAGGGAGGAGAGTTTGAAGGATGATCATCTGCAGTGTAATGGAGTACTGAAAGGAGTGAACATTTTAAAAAGTGAACAGCATTAGCTAATTGTTACATATGTGATCACTGAAATAATTATTGAGATGGTACGTATGTCTTGCTTGAGGGAGAAGTATGGGGAGTTTATGCATTTGGTGTAGTGATCATAATAGTGGATGCCATCAAATGGCCACATCCTGTGCAGGTGTTATATGAGGAGAACTGCTATTAATTGCCCCACCCCTTTTATGAGGTAATATCGCGAAGATTTTTTTCATACGAGGCTGCAGCACATTATAGACCATTTTTTGTCGGGGTGTGTAGTCACATGATACCGTAGAAGGTATGATGACCCTTACCTAAAAATCGTCCTTACGTAGGGCGGAAGCTTCGAAGCTGGCTAGCTGTATTAAAGAATGCCTTCTAGTTTCTGTGGAATAGGCTGCACTAAGCGGTACAGCAAAGAATAAGGACAGGTTCCTATCAATTAAAATCTCCAAACTGGATGCTTGGCCACTTAAACATCTTAGCTCAGGTACCATATGGATCAGGCAAGTCTTCTTTGTCAATCTTGAGCTTTTCAGCATACCTTCCTTCTAGAGAAGTACAATAGGATCGCGTAAAATGCTCTGATAAGGCATCTATAGCTTGCTCTCTGAAAAATAATATTACTATTAGTTAGCTGCCATTGTTTCTTGCCCTACGCAGCATGCGACTAGCGCGCGCCCTAGCTAATCGCGTGGGTGGGTCTATCATGTGAGCTGATGAGTCACACCCCCGACAAAAAATGGTCTATAGATAGCCCAGCTAGATTTTAGGCTATCCCTACTTAACCTTTTTTATTTTTTACGCTCACTTGTTTCTATCCTTTTTCTTAGTGCTTGAAGTTGAATGAGGGAGGCTACAGTACAGTACTATACAAAGCCAGCTCTACATAAACCTCTTTTGTAGGTACATACAGTGTCTCTGGTTGAAGAATTTGTTTAGCTATTTAAGTTTTGTTGATATAAAACTTTACAGCAACAGCAATGTAAATGACATGTACACGGCATGGTGAAGTGAGCTGACTACACTACAGCCAAGTACTGGCTATAATGCTACTATAGGATGAGCATCTGTACTGTAATTCAGCAAGGAGTGACTGGAACATCATCAGATAATGAATGAAGACCTTGGCTAGCTTACGTGGCTCCGCCCATAAGCCCCGCCCCCTTCAAAATGGCGTAGAAAGATTAGCAGCTGTGTTCCGAGTGCTATCGAATAGTGAAGTAGAGCCTTAGTCAAAACTAATAGCAAAAGATCAGCCTCTAGGTGCCGCTCTAACAGATGGCCAAAGCAGAATTTTGATGACTATAGCCAGTAAGTCGGTAAGTCGATCTTATTATTATTATTATTATCCTTATTATTATTATTATTATAAAGAAAAAGAACGAAAAGTCAATTTTAGAACTCGTTTTTTTCTTATGTTGGCGAATGAATTTTTGGCTTTTGAACATCGTCCTCTCTTCTTTGTAGATATAATAATTCACTGTAGCCTTCTGAGAACCTGTAGAGTAAGGGTAGAAGAGAAAGAAGAGTTTTTAGTTTATACTGTCCTATGGACTTTGACCTGCCATCCCTACTTAGAGAGTGCTACCGCACTCTCTGATAATGGATAATAACTACCGCCCGCCCGCATGGTTGTGAGGAAAAATCCTGACCAGAAACATGAATGTCATTAACACTGGCCTTATGTAGCTAAGTGGCAGGCAGTTGCATGCATAGAAAGCTAAGTACTTACCACAAAACACTTAGATATGTCTAGTGCCTACAATCCACTTAGATAAGCCTAGCCCTACTATCCACCATGCTATATACAAAGCGATGTAGAAATCAATCAAGCAATTACAACTGGAGCATGCCATAAATGCACGCGCAGGGGCGCTACTATGTACATACGTACATACGTACATACGTAGGTACATACGCCTGGGCCATTTTGGAGTGTAGACCTAGGTACTGTATACAAGTAAGTGCAAAAAATTTCTTCTAAATAAAAAGGTTAAGTAGGGATAGCTTAAAATCTAGCTGGGCTATATAATGTACTGCAGTCGTATGAAAACAATCCCTACATTTACATCCAATATACCTATAGCTATGGCAGTTGTAAAAGTAGGGATTGTTTTCATACGACTGCAGTACATTATATAGCCCAGCTAGATTTTAAGCTATCCCTACTTAACCTTTTTATTTAGAAGAAATTTTTTGCACTTACTTGTTTCTATCCTTTTTTCTTAGTGCTTGAAGTTTAATATAAGTTTGTGTATGTGGCAGTATTTACTGTCACTTCAACTGAGAGTATATGCATGCAGTGATTATTAATTTGACATGAGTATCTTTTTCTTTTGTAGGTAGCAGTCTCTGGTTGAAGAATTTGTTTAGCTATTTAAGTTTTGTCTATTATTTAATATAAAACTTTACAGCAACAGCAATGTAAACAGCAATGTAGCTAAATGACATGTGAGCTGACTACACTATAGCCAAGTACTGGGTATAATACTACTATAAGATGAGCATCTGTACTGTAATTCAGCAAGGAGTGACTGGAACATCATCAGATAAGACGATTACAGTCGTTACGCCAGCGGTAATTTATGCACACTTTTATTTGCACGGTTACGTCATAATTTTATTAAAAATGGCTATTCGACCGCGTGGAAGGTGTCCGTGTTTGGCTGATGCTGTTGGTGTGGTGCTTATTGCTACGATTATTTGGATAGTTTGTAGCTCCTTTGAAGGAAGCTTTCTATCTTTAATCACCAGTTTTAGATGCCAGGACTAAGCCTTTCCTAAGTACCACTACTAGTTTTTGTGGATGTGCTACAATTAGAAACAAAGATGATCGAACAGAAGAGGATGCTATGCAGCATTGGCTGGACAGAACAACTCTAAATTGGATATTACAACGGAGGTGTGAGTAAAGACTGTAACTACCAAATTTCATAACCTAGGAGAAAACAGAAAATTTGTTTGCACGTGTCCACCATTAGCTAGCTCTGTTTCACACTAATTGAACTCATTTGCATCCAACTCCAGATTACCTTGATTGTCCTCTTCTCCAAATATCATGTCCATGATTTCTTCTGAGTGGTTACAAGTGCATCACAGGCTGCTCCACCAGACGCTGCAGCTGCCTCAGGAAACAGACCCAGTGTGGCGAAGAGTGCCAGTGCCAGAATTGTGACAATCTCTATCCCCCCTCTGATGACAACACCCAGCAAGAGGCTAGTGAACCCTTACAATGGTAAGCTTTACTTCCCACCCATGATTAACTAGTGGTTCCAGAATCATAGAATTTGGTCGGCTTGTTGCCACATGTCAACATGTTCTTTGCCAATGTCATCTGAGGGTGTAGCCAGGTGTTTTGTTGTATATCCTCCAACCATTCAGAATGTTGTTTGTTTGTTTGATTTTGGCTTTCTAAATTTTAGAAAATGGGCTGTCGGTGATACATTAGCAAAGCCAGTGGCATATTTCTTGTCATATGCAGTTCCAATTAAATGTATAAATACCAACTGTATATTGGTGTTAGGGTGTTATACACCATAATTATGATAGTTTGACTTGCACATGGGGGTTGGTGAAGGTACATCTATTGCTCTGTATAGCTCTAGCTATGCTTTGTGGATTCATTTTTGTGGCTACAAATGAAGTGTCTTCACACCCTGGTACTTAGCATTTCTAACCCAATGAGCCCTTCGGGTATGTGTTGGCATATTCATAACTTTATTGATATCCACCCTACAGGGCCGGCAGCGCAGATGGCTGCATCAAGAGGCAACTCTGGAGAGACAGGGCATACTCCCAAGCTGGCTCACATACCTATTGTCTTGTGTGGCTGTGATAGCTATTACATATTTGCCTTGTATCTCTACTCATAATGACTCTTTTAATAATTCATTATCAACAACAGATTACCTTGTGGTCAGGTATGGATGTTCATACAAAAAAGGTAGAGACGCATGTCTAGTCTACCGCCTTGATTGATAACAGCTGAAATTGTAGCGTGTGTAGCGCGCTTTCTACCGTTGGGAACAAAATGTATTTTGCGTGAGTGTAACTTCAGTTCATGGTCTCAAAGATAGTGCAGAATTTAAGTCGTGGCCACTTACAGAAAATCCAGTTGCACCTCTACCGTAAAGGCACTTGTTTCCAAGTGATCGTGACTTCGTGTATCTGGAAGTAACAACTTTTTCACATAGTTAGATAGGTCTATGTGTGATCTGTTTGTGTGAAGTGTTTTATACACGTATAAAGTGTAAGAGTTATAGCAGGAATTATAAGTTAACTAAACAGGAAAATATTCCAAATGAAGAACTTCCGGTGCAAATAAAATTGTATGGGGCCCTATGACTTCCGGTTCCGCTGGCGTAACGACTGATTAAGCTAAGCTAAACTTAAGAAGCTTACGTGGCTCCGCCCATAAGCCCCGCCCCCTAACGACGTGCGCTTCAAAATGGCGTCGAAAGATTAGGTAGTGTTCCGAGTGCTCAAATAGTGAAGTAGAGCCTTAGTCAAAACTAATAGCAAAAGATCAGCCTCTAGGTGCCGCTCTAACAGATGGCCAAAGCAGAATTTTGATGACTATAGCCAGTAAGTCGGTACGTCGATCTTATTATCCTTATTATTATTATTATTATTATTACAAGTGAGCATAAAAAATTTCTTCTAAATAAAAAGTTAAGTAGGGATAGCCTAAAGTCTAACTGGGCTGTATAATGTACTGCGGCCTCGTATGAAAACAATCCCTACATTTACATTCACTGCCTATAGCTACAGCTAGCTATGGGCCGTTGTAAAAGTAGGGACTGTTTTCATACGAGGCCGCAGTACATTATACAGCCCAGTTAGACTTTAGGCTATCCCTACTTAACTTTTTATTTAGAAGAAATTTTTTATGCTCACTTGTTTCTATTCTTTTTTTCTTTTTTTTTTTTAGCTAGTGCTTGAAGTTGAAAGTAAGTTAAAGAATTGATGGTGGCAGTATTGAGTGTCACTTGAACTGAGAGTATGCAATGATTATTAATATTTGATATGAGGCTACAGTACAGTACTATAGTCTATACAAAGCCAGCTCTACATAAACCTGTCTTTTTTTTCTTTTGTAGGCACATACACAGTCTCTGGAAGAATTTATTTAGCTATTTTAGTTTTGTTTATTATTTAATATAAAACTTTACAGCAACAGCGATGTAAATGACATGTGCATGGCATGGTAAAGTGAACTGACTACACTACAGCCAAGTACTGGCTATAATACCTCGTACCCAGGCCGCTTTTTTCGCGGCCTGGGTACGAGGCTAATACTACTATAGGATGAGCATATGCAGATCATCAGATAAGAATAAATAGCTAGCTAAACGATTAAACTGAAGACCTAGTAGAGCTACTGAACTGCTGTAGCCAAAGTTCTTATACGTGACCCCGCCCATACGCTCCGCCCCCTACCGACGTGCGCTTCAAAATGGCATAGAAAGATTAGCCGAGTGCTATTGATATCACTGATTTGTGAAGTAGCGCTTTAGTCAAAACTAATAGCAAAAGATCAGCCTCTAGGTGCCGCTCTAACAGATGGCCAAAGCAGAATTTTGATGACTATACCCAGTAAGTCGGGGCGTTGATCTGATATTTATCCTTATTAGGCCACGTCAACTTAATTACTTGTTTATCATCCCCTCCCTCTCCTAATTTTTGCTCTTCTGGACTTTTAATTTTATTTCTACTGAGCATGTGCATGGTGTACTTTATTTGAAATTTAGGCGTGATTTTCAGTGTAATTTCAGTTTTGGCAACTATTAATTATGGTGTTTGTTATTCTTCAAATAAAGTGTGCAGCTACTACTTTTAACTTAGCTTTTTTTTGTGGAACTTCAGCTTTTTGTATGTTTTCATAATAGCTTTTTAAATAATTGCCATGGAAACCAATAAAAAATAAAAATAAAACCCTCCCCCCCTCTCCTAATTTTTGAAGAAATTAGGATGATAAACTAATTTGATGTGGCCTTATTATAAAGAAATAGAACAAAAGTCAATTTTAGAACTCGTTTTTTTCTAATGTTAGCGAATGAATTTTTGGCTTTTGAACATTCTCCTCTTTTCTTTGTAGATATAATAATTCACTGTAGCCTTCTGAGAACCTGTAGAGTAAGGGTAGAAGAGAAAGAAGAGTTTTTAGTTTATACAGTCCTATGACCTTTGACCCGCCATCCCTACTTAGAGAGTGCTAGCACACTCTCGATTATAAAGAAAAAGAACAAAAGTCAATTTTAGACATCGTTTTTTTCTCATGTTAGCGAATGAATTTTTGGTCTTTGAACATTCTCCTCTCTTCTTTGTAGATGTAATAATTCACTGTAGCCTTCTGAGAACCTGTAGAGTAAGGGTAGAAAAGAAAGAAGAGTTTTTAGTTTATACAGTCTTATGACCTTTGACCCGCCATCCCTACTTAGAGAGTGCTAGCGCACTCTCTGATATATATATATATTTACAATTTCAATGAGTCATGACCTGAGAGTCAGCTCACTCGCTTCGCTCGCTCGCTGCAATTATAAAGCAAGATTAGCTAGTCTGCTTACATACAAAAAGCTCAGTCCTTCTTACCTGTCGATGCCATGTGTACATTGCATCACGTGCACCTCATTTATAATCTTGAGTTATTAAATAATACGCATAATTTTTAACTTGCGCATTTATATCCACCTATGTTGCATGGTTTTTTGCGCGGTTTCATTAACGTGAATCCGCGGGAAAAGGGGCCAGAATAACACGTAATCAGGCGTATCTTCGCGGTCATTTTGCACGCGATTTATCACAATAATCCGCGTAAGCGCGTGCAAAGTTCAACACAGGTTCCAATTATAGTGCTGTGTCCTGTAGTGTCTCCTTTTACGACTCTTTCGAGGATTAATGAGTAGAAAAGATTGTAGTTGGTAGCATTTGGAGTGGATTTATCCAGAAATATTAACTGCAGCTTGAGTGGTTTGCGAGATATGGTTGTCTGCCACACCCCGAGCACAAGCGTCTGGTACTTTGAGTTGTCAGATTGGAATTTCCATTATGGTTAGCTTGTGGTCGTAATAAAAATAATACGTGGTTATATCTATGGTTATATACTGCAGTAATATTAAAATGAAAGGAAAAAAATTATGCTAAATAAAAAGGCCATGTAGGGTTAGTCTGTACTTTAACAGTTTCTGTCAACAAAAATCGAAATTATGCTACCTTCAATAATAATCCCTACATCACTGCCTCCCACCAAGCTGCTTTAATTATTCATGTCAGTATAAAAGTGTTCTGCTTGGTTTAGGCATGTTCACTAGTAGTTATTTCAGACTAGACTAGTGGTAATGTGAGAAAATGCTAATATTATTCGAAACTTTTTAGCTAGCTAGATTTTTGGTTCAGTCCAGTTTTTCCGATCAGTCTCTCACGAGTCATCGAATCAATAATTATTATATAATAAATATATCTGGGGCTGTCCCTGACACATGACATGTAGGGCATGATTCAAATAATGTCATAGCCACAGGAAGGGGGACTAATTTAAATTATATTTGTATTTGTACTTCGCTCAAATCTGAAGCAATACGAATTCCTTGAAAATAAAAATAATTTAATAAATAATCTGCCAACTTGCTTTCACTGATTTCAGTAGATCCCTCTTATAATTTTATGTGTGACAGTCAAGGGTAGTCTCGCGTGCCAGACCTTTTCTGTGGACGGAAGGGGAGGGAGAAGGGAGGGAAAGGTCTGGTAACTATTGACAGGTTTTCGTGGACCTCCGCCAGAATCTTGGCGGAACCAATCAGATTTCAGATTTTTTAAATGGGTGTTGCTGTCATGAGATTATCAGATGGACCATCTAAAGTTCACGTGGCAAACTATCGATCGCAGTTGTCATATACAAGTAGTCTGGCGTAACCGACCCTACGCCAGACTAATGTACAAGGAGAAAATGCTCTCCAAGATGCCACAAAAAAATGGGCTATTCTAGTCTTCGTGAAAAGCAAGAAGAGATCATGAAACATTTTCTCTCTGGTCGAGATACTTTCGTGAGCCTTCCTACTGGCAGTGTGGTACTGTAAATCTCTTTCTGTATTTGACAAACTGAGAAGGACATCCTCTAGTTCAATAAGTCAGTCCGCTCAGATCAAGTTCTCTGAGCGCGCGCAAGCTCTAGCTCTCATGTAATAATCTGATTATCATGTGACTACAACATTCCAGAGGTCCACAAAAACCTGTCAATAGTTACCAGACCTTTCCTTCCCTTCCCCCTCCCGCTGCAGAAAGGTCTGGTGCGCGAGACTAAGTCAAGGGTAGAAATCAAATATTATTCACAAAGTTTACTGTGGTCATGACTGATGCTTTACAATAAATTTTTCTGCCAAAATTTTTTTTTCAAAAGTAGAAAGCATGAATAAAGTTTGATTTCTACCCTCAACTGTCACATGTGTTGTACATGGTTATACATGTAAAAAGTATGTAGCTAGAGCTGGTTATACATAGTTTACTTACCACCAGCAGCAGCAGCAAGTTCTTTTGGATGTTGTTCTTTTGGATGTTGTTCTTTTGGATGTTGTTCTGTTGGAGATAATGAGCGGTGTAATATTATTTCATAGTCAAATTATCGTTAATAATGTACATAAAATAAGCTAATAGCTACATTATCTACTATAGGCATTCCCATCTCAAATTTGAAACTACCTCCCTGCATGTGCTTGCAACAGAAAAGACATTGTATACCAGTCCTTGTTTTGCTAGAAGCAGGCAGCACTAATTCAAGTTTTAAAGTGGTTGCATGCCCAAATAAGTTGACTGTGAGGTTCACTGCAAAGTCTTAACAAGGTCAGCCCCACTTTTTTCAATTAATCTTGATAACTATTCTAGGGAAATGCGTGCAGAGTGCACATGCTCAGTTTGTACCCAAGGTCGTCATGTAGTACGACATATTAGAAATTTCTCCCTTGTGTGGGGCTCGCTCACCCTAACTAACCCAATAATCTCTGTTCTTTCAGCCTTATGATAGCATTTTTCACATCGTTGGACCGTTCCAACTCAAGAAGAGCTTTGAAAAATATCTCATATGTTGCTTTTATTCCGAATTCTCCCTTCCATCTCAGCACGAGTTCTGATTTTCGATCTTCAGGTTTTTTCGTTTCAATAACATCAATAACATTCTGTACAGTGTCTTGCAGGAATAACTCCCTTGCAACATTTTCCCAAGAGCCACAATATTTAGCAAGAATTTTTAGACCTTTATCTGTACACTCTTGATCAAGTGTCTCTGGTGAAACTTGAACTTTTTCATTTTCACAGATCTCTTTAAGTGTTGGATCAGACATGATTCAGTCATGAATCACTCAACTAAATTCAAGGTAAAAAGAGCTCGCTTAAATAAAGCTACATACAACCACAAGATCATACATACAAATTTTTGAGGTTGATAGCGTACGTAAGCTGCCATACAGGAAGTGCTCCCTATTATCGCCAATTTAATAGCCAATTATCTTTTTGTGGGTGTGTAATAATCATCAATGAGCATGCTCAGTGAATAGCACAGAGCACATGCTTTCTTTTGGTGTATTTTGGACTGCTCTAACTGCTTCAGACGCCAAGAAAAGCTAGATCTAGTGAAGTAATGTACATTTCTACGTCCTCTTTAGTTTGTCCACAGCACTTACCTTAGTGCAAGGCTACTTTGAGGAGATAAGGTATGTGTATAGCTGTGCCCTAACTTGAGATAGTTTTGATACTAGGGACTTTAAGATGTGTTTACAGTGAAATAGGTTGAATTAGGCTGTGCTAGTCATCTAAGTAGCCTCTTTTTATGTGCCATACAGAATGCCTCCAAAAAAGCGTAAGCTTTGGAAAGATGATATGGAAAAAGCCATGGAATATGTGGAAAAAGGAATGTCAATAAGGGGAGCCTCTTTGAAGTGTAATGTGCCACGCAAAACACTTGAGGACAGAGTTAGAGGACGAGTGGAGCATGGAAGCCACCCTGGAGTCAAGGCAGCACTGACAAAGACTGAGGAAGATGGTCTCGTTTCTTACCTCATTTACATGGCTCAACGAGGCTTTCCATTAACTCGTACTATGGTGAAAGCTTTTGCCTGGGCCATAGCTAAAAGGTCTGGAAATGATCACAGAGAAATCGGAGAAAGCAAAAAAGAAGAAAGATCAAGCTGCCAGGAAGCGAGGTAAAGGAAGAGGAAAAGGAAAAGGCCCGTTGAAGAAGAAGCGTGGGGTGATTATTGAGAGTGACTGTGATGATGAAAGAGAAGCTGATGAAGCTGAAGAAGCCAATGATGAAAGAGCAGTGCCTGAAACAGATCTAGATGAAGTGCCTGAAACAGAAACAAATGAAGCAGCAGGCTCTGATAGCCTTGCCAGCAGTAATCGACCTCGCCGAAGACGAAATCTGCCAGCTCGATTTCGAAAAGATGCTGAAGAGCCTGAAGATGATGGAATACTCTGTGCTATTTGTGGCCTTAAGGAGCCTGATGATGTTAGAGATGAAGTGATTTTTTGGATTGATTGTGAGAAATGTGACAAATGGGCACATAACAAGTGTGTTTTTGGCAAAAACAATGTTTCCAAAAAGTATGTGTGTCAGCAATGTTCTAATTCAAGTTTATAATAATGTCTTGCCATTCTATATAACAGTTTTATGGGGTGGCGGAAATAGGTAAAATCTTTCCTATTATCGCCAACTTCACCTACTAGACTACAAAGGGTTAATAGTTGAATGTGGCAAATAATGAAGTGCTTATTCAGCTACCTGACATAACCAGGTAATTTCCCTTCCAGTTGGCCTTTGAACTTTGTTAATAGCACTAAGTATGGAGGATTATAGAGGGTGTGGACAAAAACATGGCGATAATAGGTGTGCTTACGCTATACAGTAGCTGATTAGCTATTGTAATTGGTATAATGGACACACCCAATTTTATGTGACTCATCTCCCTCTGTACTATATAATGCAACTTCAAAATCAGTGTCATGGGAGAACTCTGAATAGGAACTTCTAAACAAACTTGCTGTGTATGGCCCTTGAGTGAGAGTAAGGTATGAACAAGGAGGACACTCCTACATTCAGTAGGTGTAGGGAATGTTTAACTACACTGTAAAAAGAAACGTCCAAAAACAATCCATTTTTAGGTTATCTGAGTTCCAATTTGCAACTCAGATACGTAACCTTATTCTTACACATTACTCAGGAAGTAACTACACACAATAATAACACTGTCACCCAGAATGCCTAAGGTCCATGGCCTCTCTACTTTCTGGTTATAATTATTCCAATTGACTAGACACTGTGACCATCGCTTTATAGTGGCATTGCTGTAGTAATCCTGCATTGTACAGTGCCATTGTATAGACCTAAACTCCTGATAGGCACCTGATGTCCAAAAATCAAGATACATGCTTAAGTAATGATTCTTTGCTGTGAATGGAAGGGAAATTAGTTGTTGTTCAACGATGAATTACTTTGTACGAACTAGTGCAAAGGCGAAATTATAGGGTACTTTCAAGCTGATTTGATCACACCTGCTACCATAAATGTTATGTTATATATACCAGCTTAGAGTCTGTACAGAATTTTGCAGAATCTTTGCAACAAAAATTGCTGTGGTCCAGTCCTATTGTTCTAGCTACCACTACTCTGCTACTACTTCCAAATAATGGCAGAACAGGTAATCTTTGCAACAGAACTTGTTCCTGAGGCAGAAGGGAATTATGTAATATGTGTCAACTGAGAGTAATTACCTACCTGTATGTACATCTCCTTCTTGTACTCACCACAACCTCATCATGCAGGCAGTAGATTGGAGATTCAAAATCAATCATACAGAATGGACTGACACCCTGTGAAGTTAGATATGCCTCCCACCCCACATATTCATTCAGCAGAAGTATGTCTGGACATAGTTCTAAAGTTTATAACTGTTCACCATTAAAGGTGGTGGCACATTCTGCCCAAACATGGTTGCTAAGGGGTCATGTCTCCAAAACTACTTGTACCATAGACTTTAAACTGCACATGCACTGTTAAAAATTCAGGGTTACGATAACCCCAAAATTGGAGTTCCCACGACTGGGCAAATTAAACCCTTATCATTGGGTAACTGTTACCCCTCTGAGGTGTAATGTAAGTACACCACTGTGGAGTCATGGCAACTCTTTCAAAGTAACAAAAACTCTTTCAACAAAATTAATTTTCAAAATCCAGAGCAAATAAACAATAATAATTAGATAAAGTTAACCATGAATACAGCTACTGCAAATTAGAACACAGAGTCAATACTGATGTAGGAATTTTACTATTGTCTTTCGATCCTATTACAAAATGTTGAAGAAATATGTACAGAGCATACATGCTCTTAGGGTATTCCATATTCAACACATAATAATAACATATTAAGTCTATAACAGCATCCAAAAGGTTCTCACAGGAATGCATGAAAATACCTTCCAAAGGTTCTCACAGGAATACATGAAAACACCTTCCAAAGGTTCTCACAGGAATACATGAAAACACCTTCCACAATCAATCTTCTGCAGCTAATATATATGGTTCACTCTGACCATAAGCAAGGGAAACTTCTTCGATGTTACAGCATGTCTACAACAACAATAATAACAATAATAGTATACTGACTTGACGTTGTATGCATAATTCATAATACGTACATGTTCATTCATAATAGTAAAGAATGCTTTTCTTATTTTTAGAAGACCTCAGATATAAGAAATGTTCCAAGATGACAAGAGCCCTACCAACCTCACAATAATGAGATGACTCTGAAACAAGAATATAGATGATTGTGTAAATAAATAGTGTATCTGTACGATAGATCCCCTTATGCAGGAAGGGTCTCAAGGAATGAGTCAGTACCTTAGCATCATAATGATACATCCCTAGTTATGGAGGTGTTGGGAGTCCATTGAGACCCACTGCACAAGTGGTATGCAGATATTGTGTAAAAACAGGGCTTGTTCGGTTCAAATTTCTTATGTAGCCATGTTAATTGCCATGAACTATGTATCACTTACCAGTTAGCTTTTTGGTCAAACTATTACTCGCTTTGGATTCTTTATCACCATATAACAAAATTTTCGGCACCCATACAGTATTCCAATCATTTACAAGAGTGGGAACATCGCTGACAGTAATAATCTGTTGAAATTCTCTCCTTACCTAGAAAATGTTTCTAATTAATACCCACCTTTTACTTATTGTTTTCTTAGAAGGATTATTAGTTATGGGGGTTAGCTAAGGAATGATGCAATTTATAAATCCTTATCAGGGATCCCAGTTACGATCCAAACAGCTTGGATGGCTGCCCAAGTCAAAATCAACAATTAGGATTACTTTGATGATTTGAACCTAATATAGATGACAACCCCTAACCAGGAAAAAAAAAACACACACTTTCTACACCACATAAAAGATGACCTAAGAACCCCTTTTTCTGGCGTGGCATAATTGCAAGTTCAGGTATAATTGAACATTTCAATATTGTATGACGTTACATACCCATCTTTGAAAACGTAGGCTTGGATATTCAGTTAGTACTTCCTGTACACTTGGTCCATCAGTTGTTATCCATGTTCTTCTAGTTTGTTCTGTGTCATCCATGATATTCTTAATCGTTTTAGACTTCGGTTTTTTCTTTTTTAGCTCCTCCTTCAATAATTTCACATTGGATTTATACTCATCCGTGTCCAGACATGGCTTCTTTCTACACAACTGTTCATCATCCTCGTTACCACCCGAGTTATGTCCCTGTTTTTTCTTTCTTTTCCTTAGATTTTTCAATTTTTCTCTCAACCTGTTTCGCCAAGTTGTCTAAAAATCAATATCATATTATTATGAGGCATCAATACTAAAGTAGTAAAAAAATAAATCAAGAGCATAGCTCAATGAACTGCATGTACCCATAATGGACCCAAACCAGAATCCTAACCAATACAATATTTTAGTGTGCATTATTTGAAAATTAAGTGGCTTACTAATTTGTGAGAATCTACACTTCAAATTTATGGTTTCAAGAGAAATTTACTGAGATAATTACTTACATATCCACATCCATAATTATCCTTGAGAATTGGGTACTGGCTGATCAAACGTTGTGCTAAACTTGTCAACTGTTCGGGTGTAGGTTCGATAGTATACACCATAACAAGGGTAGCAATACTCGAAACGATTTCACATCTCACAGCTTTAGTAATATCCATCTTGTTTTCTCCTTTCAGAGCACTCATGGTTTTAAGTGAAAATTGTGTAGGGATCTTGAAAGAACTTAACCAATCGAAAATGCTGGCCGAAGAAACCTGTACACAAGGAACACTTATGACACCTTCTAAGTCCATGGTATAACCACAGACATCCCTAGTATACCAGGAAGTCCATGGGATCACTCCAGACATACCCAAGTGCATGGAATAACCACAGTGTACCCAGCATATGAAATAACAGTGCATACCCAAGTACACAAGATACCCCTAATTAGACAAATGCAATGCAGGGCCTTGGCCCCCAAATCAGGAATTATTCACTGGGTTGTTCATAACTTACACTAGGAGCGGAACAGTCAGATTTTTCAGCCAATGCCACATTAAGACCGGAACTGGGTGAAAGCTACATGTGAACATAAATATATTCCTACATTAATAAAGTAGAACCGATCTTGATATTGCTTACAGTTTGAAATGGAGCACTATTAATACAACTATCAGAATTACCAGCAACCTGCATAATAAACAACATAAACAACTTGTATTAATTACTTGGTAAATAATATTTTAGCATTAAAATAAGCAATCACAGAATGATAGCCTGACTTTGGACATGATCAAACAAGCACCTTAGCTCCAGCTTCATGAACTCTAGATTCGAGTGACTGAAGCTCCACTATATCACCTATATAGCTTCTACCATTCTTCCAAGCTGACTCTCTGATAATTTCAGAAAAGAGGATCCTGATATTTTATTCTTTTCAAAAGCATTAGCTACTTCTTGATCAAAATAGTTAGCAAGATATTCAGAAAACCCTCTGACAGAATAGGAAGGGATTAACTTTTCCTCCATTTTGAAGAAAAAACTGAAATATCCAGCAGCTGCTTTGTGCATGCATGATCATGTGCATGCGCATTATGCCACACGTGAGATCTACATGATAAAGTAAGTGAAGGCTAGGCACAGGCGGATTATGCCAGCATAAATTTTGGCATAATAGGTACATCATGGCAAAGGGCATAATTTGGCATAAAAATGGCAATTTTTCTGGCATTACAACCCACTATTGCATGGTCTATTCTTTCTATTCAGCAGTGAATGATTCACAGAATCAACATCACTGTAAAAACAAATGTGTAAAAACAACCTATTTTTAGGTTATCTGAGCAACTCAGATAACCTAAAAATGGGTTGTCTGAGTTGCAATTTGCAACTCATGTGTAAAAACAACCCATTTTTAGGTTATCTGAGCAACTCAGATAACCTAAAAATGGGTTGTCTGAGTTGCAAATTGCAACTCACGTGTAAAAACAACCCATTTTTAGGTTATCTGAGCAACTCAGATAACCTAAAAATGGGTTGTTTTTACACATTTATTTTTACAGTGATGCATGTGAATGTGATGTAGGTGTTGCATCGTAATTCAGCATCACCACTAGCAGTGCAACCATTTGGCTGCATCAGAAAGAGTTTTTTCACTGCTTAGTGAAACTTTTGGAAAGAGACAATAATTATGTATAATGTTGCAATATAATGTTTTGTGTTGGTATATTTGGGCATAATATTTGGCATAATAGGGCAAAAATATAGTGGCAGTGCTAAAAAGCATAATGGGGGGGGGGGGGGGGGGGGGGGGAGGGGGAATTGGCAGAATCCCCTGTGTCTAGTGAAGGCTGGATCTAAGTAGAATTAACAGACTATTATGTAAGAGTTAATCAAAACATTGCTGTAAAAAATTAACTTGTACCACTATAGCAATGTCAACATCCAGAACTATTTTTCAATGCCCACTCTGTGCCGAGTTTCAAGCTACGGAATTTCAATTTCTATTGCCTCACATACGCTTGGTATATTCTACAAGGCCTGGTTTCTCCCTGCAATGTTCGATAGAAAATTGTACCCGACATTTTACAAATATGAAAACATACGCTAACCACATTTTTAGTGATCATGAATGCCTCCCCAAACTGCTAGAGACTACCAATCTACTAGCACTCATTACGATCCTGGTGAAATACAGGTTTGTGAGGAGGAAGAAACCCAAGCAGATCAAGAAAATGCTAGCATTAATTCTAGAGGCTTACCCCCTCAGTTTGAGTCCATAGCAGCATGCTGGATTTTAAAAATAAGGGAATGTTGCAAGCTAACTCAGTCCACTACTGAAGAAATTATAGAGAGAGTTACTGATTTAAATCGGTACATTTTGTCAGAAGTATTTTTGGCAGTTAAGTCAGCCTTAACTGAAGCAAGGCTAGACATGGGCAAAGTTCCAAAGCTGAAAGAAATTTTGATCCAAATGGAAAATTTGGTAGGCCATTTAGAAGTGTTGAAAATTCATATATTGCAAAGAAAAGCTTGGATTTGTGGTATGTTACACACACAGTGTATGTATACCCAAAAATGTGTCATAATGCCTGAGCTGGGCACTGTGAGTAAATGGAAAGGGCATGGCAGAAAAAGAAAATATTTGCAAACAAAGGAAGTAATGATGTATGTGCCATTATTAGAAACGATTCAATCCCTCCTACTAGATGATTCTATTTGTAAACAGGTGTGTATGTATGCCCCTCAACCTATATATATACTAACATACTCTTATTATAGCTCCAAAGGTCTCGTACTGATAGTATTGATGTAATAGCTGACTTCTGTGATGGGCAATTTATAAAACAAAGTCTTTTTTTCTTCAGCACTACAATTGAACCTGATGATGTAGAGATATGCAATCCATTAGGTTCCAAGTGGAAGAAGCACAGAGCACAAATTAGGTAACCAAGCAAAAATTGATGAGATCACTAGCTTAATTACAACTATTTTAGAACAACCTGCCACCTACAATGAGATCTAAAATCAACCACATCGAATTACTTGCAATAGTTAAACGAAAGTTCATTGACAAGTACTCTATGAATACAATCCTGAAGCCTATAATGGAGGACATAATGAAACTGGTACAATAGCTAATAGTCCTACTAAATCAAATGCCATATTTAACCCTTTCCCACAAACAGGAGAATGGAGTACAGCTTTTATACAATGGACGAAAAACTATAGTACATGGAACTCTTGTTACAGTTTGTGCTGATAACCTTGGGAGTTATGCAGTTGGAGGTTTCAAGGAAGGATCAATTGCTTATAGGTTCTTACTAAATATGAGGATATAAAACTGATTGGAAGTATCAATAAGCTGATGGTGGGTTCTAAATAGAACGGTCACATTATGTACACAACCCATATTCCCAATGTGACTACTTTTATTACATGTAATAGTGGGCTTTATTTAAAATATCAAATGTGTAGGCTCATGAAGACCAGTGTGACTTACGTACACCAGATGAACACAATAAACAGTGTACTGAAGTTGAACAGGATACAACCAATTCTCTCTCAGTAGAATATGGCATTAATAGTACATGTATCCTAAATGGTTTGAAATATTTTCATACCTGTAATGGAGCACTCATACCAGACATAATGCATGATGTGTTGGAAGGAGGATTGCAATACGAGGCCAAGTTGATGCTAAAAAGATTTGTGTATGAAGACAAGTGTTTTACACTGGATGAACTCAACTTTAGGCTCGAAAATTTTGATTACAGATACATGGACACCAAAAATAGACCCAGCCCAATTACTAGAGAAACACTGACAAATGATAGCAACTCACTCAAACAAAATGGTAAAATCTTCCCGACTCAATTCTGTCACATTGAAAAAATTATTTTTTGAAGCCTCTCAAATGTGGCTCCTCGGTCGGAGTTTACCGTTGTTGATCGGCTCTTTGGTGTCACCAGATGATGAGTACTGGAAGAATTTCTGTTTATTTTTGAACATAGCTCAGCACCTTTTTGCACCAAGTCTAAAAGAAAATGATCTGGCTGTTTTACAGGAGAATATTTCCATTCATCATCACCAATTTATTGCCCTGCACCCTTCAAACACCATCATCCCTAAACTTCACCATCTGCCAAGGCTTATTTATATGTAAGTTTATTGTGACATGCATCTATGTCTATAACTTATTGACCACTAAACACGTTACAGGTTTGGTCCACTTGTACACCAGTGGACCATGAGGCTAAACATAAATACTTTAAAGATCTTGCTAATATTACCGGCAATTTTATCGATATCCCCCTCACTTTATCTATGAGATACCAATATCTACAGTGTTATCTGCATTTGGACAATCAAAGCCAGAATTCACAAAACGTATCGTAAACTCATTTACGACTTTTTATTTGATTCTTCTAATTTTGAAGGAGTTAACATGACCTCATCTGGCCTACCCTACTTAAAGGATCTCATAGAAAATGGACCAGATGTATTTAGGTAATACTTACTATCTTTGTTATAATTATTATTATAGCTATGGATTTACTAATAGCACAAACTCTGTCAAAGTGAATGGTATTATGTACAAGACCAAAGCTGTATCGGCCACCAAACCAGCTATCGATTATGAGGAACCTTCCTTCGGGCAGATGAGGGAGATTTATGTTGTAAACTCCTCTGTGTACTTCTATGTACAGGCATTGGACACACTGGACTACAGTGAACATTACTGCGTTTATATAACAGCGAAAACTCTCACTTACAATTTGGTTCCGTTACAGTCTGTTGCCTCCTACTTGCCACTGTCACCATACACCCTCACTGGGTGTTCATTATCAGATAGACCTTTACTTTCCTCGTGTTCACTTAATTTTTAATAATGCACACCAACAAAAAATTAAATTTCAAAATAATGCACACCAAGAAAGGGAACAGGCATAGTATGTAGCGATAAATAAAGATGTTTAGAGTAGAATAGAGATCTGCAGGTCTTGCCGCAGTTGCCAGCTATCTTGAGATCTTACTCATCCAGAGGGAAGTCTATGTGCTCCACCACTTCATATGAAAAGGAAGGCCACATCCCAGTATTTAGCAGGGTTGCCATTCCTGTAATTGCAAGCCTAATAAATAAAAGATCCCCAGACCCTAAGTGCCTTTGTTGTACTGGACTGTAATCTGCAGCTTGCATCTCCCCTTGTTTTTTTGTTTGTTTCTGATACTTGTAGTATCTACTCATGTCCATGTAGTAACCCTTCAAAATTATCTTCCCTTGAGACTTTCAAAGATGAAGGAACACCAGAATTATGTCTTGCTAAACGAAATGGCATGCTGAACTAGTACCCTTCTTGAAATCCTCTTCAAACATCTAGCTACATCTTGATCAGCACAAATCTCTGCCTTAGCTATAGCCTCCAACAAGCTTATATTGCTCTCAACTTGATTGTGCTGTTAATGACCCATAATGGGGAGTATGAACAACCTTTGGGAGATTGCTGCAAATTTTACTCCAATTACTAACCTTCATGGAGGGTTACCAGTACCCCCTATTTTTAACAGTGTACATCTGAATTAACTTTGTACAACTGAAGTCTAGGTCTGAAAAAAGCAAATAGTAGCTTAACAGCATACTGGAACTCCTACAATAAATATAAAAAAGTCCTCGTTAATTATCATCAATATGATTGTGGTACATAAAACTAATAGTAGTCTCTATGGTTATAAGAAATGTTGGAGTGTCCTCCAATTAATTTTATGTAGAAGTCTGACCATAATAACTTTAATATCTCAGAATATTTCCCCACAATGTCAGCTATTAGATTACAGTACAGCTGGAACTACTTTAGCTCTCTTGTTGGACTGAGCATGCTCTAATGACAGACATTGAATAGCTATTATCCTGTATAAGTAGCTTAATTGAATGGGCAATTTGAATTCTAGGCCACTAGTATTAGCTATTAAGTATGAAAAGGTGGATGCATATTATTTGATTACTGCCTGGGATTGTCACATATTATGCAGATATCATAATCATAGACTCCACATGATAGTAGATACTGACTTGATATGAGATTGAAAGAGATAGAGTTACTTACGTATCTGGCACTTTGAGTAACATAGAGTATGCCTCCCTTGCTGTATTTGTGCTATAGACATATTGTTTATCAGTCAATGCTAAACAAGTCCACACCCATAAATGGTTGACATGATTGAAATTCTGTTACTGTATGATTCCTGAGACCCTCTGTACCAGTTGATACTGTAAAAAAGTGTCCTCTTTACAGTCTACCTTGAAACCATACCTCCCTTTCTGCTCATTCAAAGCAGCTATAGGCCCATAGAAGCTGATAGGACTATCGAAGGCTTCCTTAGGATGTGGTAATCTTATTAAAAAAATTTAACCACTGAGGTCATGTCAAGTCTTCCATATTTCTCTATTGATCCACCCTTAAGATCTGAAAGCTCATTCCTCTACTTCATGTTATACAATCTCTGAGTCATACGATAAATATTATACATCTTAATAGCTGACACTGTGGGAATTAGAGAGGTATTTTATTTCCCTCCCTTCCAATGAGCAACCAACTGTAATGAAGTGAGTAGTAATGAATTAGCGTTGACAGCTGATTTCAAAGCTAAGCGGCTGCAGTCACAGTGGTGTGAATGGAAGGGAAATAAGTTGTTGTTCTTACCACGTAGCTACAAACTAGCTAATTTGCTGAATACTGACACAGCAAGAGGGAGGGTATGATAGGAAGTAGGAGGGAGGGAGGACCCAATGATATAGTCTTTGGAAATTTTTAATGATAAACTGTATGCAAGCCCTTATCCTTGTCCCCAGGCTCTCATGTGTGCACAGAAGGGGGAAGGGAAGAAAGAGAGCCTGGTACACATTGACAGCGCATGCTCACAGAAATCTGTTAATTTGTATTCTTCCGTAATTCTTCGGTTCATTCTAATGATGTCATTATTCAAATGTCAACAATATTATTGTTCAATAGAATTAGTTCTCATAAAATTAGCTTATGATTTGTTTCATAAGCTAATTTTATGAGAACCAATTCTATTGAATTTTTATCATGTTAGCTGAGAAAAAAATAAGCAGAATATTATTGTTGCATAATAATATTCAGTGTCTAGTGCTCGTGGTTTTGAATAAGCCAAAGGTTGGGTTTTAGCAATCTCTCCTTGAAAGATGAGATGAGCAGTGTCTGTCTATCAGAGCTGTTTACGAAGGAAGCAGCGTATTCTGGCTTTGGGAAGAGCCTGTTATCAAATCCTCCCTTTTGTGATGGAATGCCACTATAACCAACTTGGCGATTCCAGAGCTGGTAGTTTCTCCCCTCTTAATAATCTGTAGCACATCAAAGCATCAATGAGATAACGCTCTGGGCGGCAGAAGTCGCATATGGAATTTACAATCAGTGTGTACCAGGCTCTCATCCTTCCCCTCCCATTTCCGTTCGTGTGCGAGAGCCTGAGGACAAGGTTAGCAACTTGAGCCTGTTTTATAGAACACAATCAATCATGCAGATTATTATTGGAATAAGAAGACACATTGGGTTGTCATACCACACTACAAATCATCAACCTTGCATCCTGAAAGAGATGCACATAATTATTACGGCCTTATGAAGAAATCAAATAATCATTGTGAGAGTATAACAAGTAAAGTATTTATTCTAAATAAAACAAACAAGTAGGGAGGAGGTTGCTGACAGTAGGAGAGGTATTCTAGAAAAATGGTTAACTTTTAGGTGACCAGACATTTTGGTTCATAGCTCCTTCATACTACCCTCCATGACCTAGCTTATTTCATATAGCTACTACAACCATATAAGGTTACTGCTGATTAAGTCAGACAACAATAGCTCACCACATATTTGTGGTGGACCTTTTTATAGCTTCTATGGGCCACATGAATGTTTTATTTTTTAAGGGGGTACAGTTCAAAAGATTTTTTTGTCTCAAAATTTCTTTTGAACTGAACCCCCTAAAAAAAGCAAAACATTCATGTACTGTAGCTAGGCCCATAGGAATATCAAAGGTCCACCACAAATATGTGGTGAGCTATGAATGTTCTTGTTCGAGGGTCTGTAGTATAAAATATACCTTTGTTCTTTTTGAGCCTATTTTCAAGGTCATGGCTGGTAGTATGAAGGAGCTATGAACCAAAATGTCCGGTCACCTAAAAATAAAAAAAAGGCCCTTAAGTACTACTCCAATGGGGCACCTGCCATCCCTACTTAGAGAGTAAAACATCAATACAGAGGAATAATAAGTCTATAATAGTCCCTATGCATTGGTTATAGCATTGTCAACATTGCCCACAATAAAGAACAGTGATGCAGTGAAGTCTAAGTCCCTACAACATACATACCAACCATCCAGATTTCCCTGGATTATCCAGGGATTGGGTCTCAAATCCAGATATCCAGGAAACAACAGAAAAATCCAGGGAACATTAAAAAAATATCATTAATAGGTTAGATAATGGCTATATTACCTTGAAGCCTATGTTTGCATGTATCCGAGATACATTAACATACATCATAACATTTAATTAATTTCATCCAGGGGAGCGAATTACACACGTACACATATTGAGCTGGTTTTGACTGGATTTAGCAAAAGGGTCTTTTTTGCAGCTGACTGACTTTTGAGGTTATAAAAGTATTGAGATAAGGTTTGCTGGTTCTGAAATTTTTGGGGGGCTATATGGACATCTAACTGATTGCTTAACCCCTTACTGCACATGTGCACACAGGGTAACAATATTCACATCATTATTACTGCCAATGGACAACTTTTAACCTTTAATCAGTTGTACATTGGGTACAGGAACTCTCTTGTGGTGCGTACTAATGAATAGAGTAACCACATCTCAATACAGACACTCTGTTCTATTAGAGCATGACCTCCCTTCCAACAAGCAGGGATTATTATAAACAATGATGTCGTTATTCCCACAAGTAACTTTATATGAAAAAAAAAAGAAGGCCATGTAGGGTTAGTCTGTACTTTTACCTATAGCAGTTTCTGTGAACAAACATCAAAATTATGCTGCCTTCAATACATCACTGCCTAAACCCAGTGTAAAAGTTCTGCAAAACCAATATTTACATAGCCTTGAAAGGAGGCTATGTAAATTTTGGTTATGCTGTTTTTAGATTTCCTATTGCAAGCAATCTGCTGTATTGTATACTTGGTTACTTGTTCACATTGCCTCTTGATGCAATAACCACTAGTTTAATGCATCAACAAAGCTGATTATCTCCCTCTCTGCTGGTGTCTGAAATGTTTAGAATTGAGCTATTACAGTGAATGATCAAGGGGCAAGGTGAATGCAAATACACTTTAATAATTGTCATGAACAATATGAATGTATTAATTACTACATGCACAGTGCAGTTATGGTTAGTACTATAGGGTGGTGAAACACTGAAAGCAGTGGTTAATGGAAGAGTGTAATGGGCCCATTAGCTTTGCTTACAGCCAATCGAGAATTTTGTATAACTGGAACAAAAACTAAATTTATATAGCAATCCCATAAATTTCTAGAAATGTGTTACATCTCTGGTATGGAATATTCTAGTTACTGGGCAGCACATAATATTTAACTACTTCAAAAGAACCTAAAATTTCATAGTAGAAGATCAAAGGTTGGCTAGTCAGTATTATTTTACACACAGCTACATGTTAATTAACGTGTTGGGAGTAATTCCGGGGGGGGGGGGGGGGGGGGGGACTGAGGTCACCTGGCTAGCATGAGTATACTTCAGCTACTCTACCCTTGCATTTGGCCTGATCACCTCTTTTTTAAACTTTTTTTAAAATCTGGCTCTGGCCCCAGGGTCAATCAATAATTTAGTTTGATTAATAATAATTAGTCATTCAAAATATTTTCATTCATCACTACCAGCCTACACCTGCAGAGAATAATTTGTGGCAATCTAGCCTATTGCACACTGTTCATGCTCAGTAGCATGCCATAATAATGTTCAAGCATATTAATATTATTGCCCTGCTGCGAGCTCAGCAAGGGGTTAAGCAATCAGTTGGAGTCACTATATAATTATGTCTGTGGCAGAAAACTTGTAAAATACCCGCTTTTCGACACTTATTGCTAGCAGATTTCATACTTAGCTATGACATTTTCTTGCAGCCATAATTCCGATAGCATAAAGAACGCTCTCTTGGTGGCTTGAATGTATGTTTTTCTTGCTGGCTCCGGCTATCAGTTAATTCGATCCTGCCAGATAAGGATCGCATGTGTATTAAAATTTAATAATCAATCCTTAACCAAATTTGGAGCTGGGCTAGTACCACAGGCTTATTACAGCGGGGCATTGAATTCTATGAGCTCTAGTTTTTTAGTGTTTAAAAGGATTGCAAATACAACTCTCCTAGATCCTTTACTGGTGTATAGGATCTCCACTCTAATGCATAAGGTATTCCATTAGGAAATTCTGGCCAGTCACCCAGAACAGCAATACCATAACCTCCTATCAAAGGACTTAACAAAGGACTTAACTGTGGGCTACTCAAAAGGAGGCTATGTAAATTTTGGTTTTTGATAATATTAAACTCAATCTGCCCATTATCAAACATACACAGTCAGAGTACACCGATTTGCAGGTTGTCACACAAAGGGTCGTCAATTTGCACACATGCGAGTTCATCTCAATTAATTGAATCAACACGCATGCATGCAAATTGACGACCCTTTTTGTGACAACTGACCTGCAAATAGGTATACTTCCTGCAGCCACAGATAGCTGGATATAAAACTTTTGGGTGATTGTTGTTGTTGTTATTACACTGGAAAAACAGAATTGTTATTTCAATAAACATAGCTGTTAGGTAAGACTAATCATTGTTGAAACAACCAAACAGTTTGTTATATTCACCAGAAATATAGTATCATTTTGACAGATTTAAAATAATTAACCTCAACTAACTAAGTAAGTTTGTTAAAATAACAATTTTGTTTTTGCAGTGTAGCTATGCTGCCAACAAGATAGGATGCTTCAATAATGTTTCAAGTAATGAAAAACAATATTTGTTTTCTGCTTATTATGACTCATAGTTGAGGGATCCAGCTAACCTTGGAGGGAAGACTTATCTATACTGAGCCAGGCCTTGATAACTAACCCTACATCTTTTTTTGTTTACTTCTGAACCTATGACATTGTGGCCACCAATCCTTGATTCATTGCCTCACATATTAAATTTCACTTAAATTGGGTTGGTCCCATCCTTTGGATATGTACTGCAGTAAGATGTAGCATCCACATAGGTGGCCTCGTTACTAACTTTGTGGGAAGTCAACCAGTAGTTCTAGCCATGGGTCTCACCCTATTATTAAGTAATTTAACAATAGCCTTAGTTTCTTTATTCTAGAGCTATGCAAAACAATTCCCATTGTGGCATATCCTCCTATCACCTATTCGCTTTGACATTTCTGTTGTTTCTCCTTGCCCATCATGCAAGGCAAACAGGAACTCTCTTGTTGGACTGAGTATGGAATGTGTAATTGTACTGAACAGAGTAATCACACCACAATAAAGAAAGTGAGAGAATACTGCAAAGACTACACAAGACAGAATGATATGAAGTAATTTAGAAATAGTTCCTGTTACAATGGGACTGGAACACCTATATCATTATGCATGAATGTGGCAGTGTCCTTCTTGCCCATTTCCAAGCCTTGACCAGCTCAAACTCTGGCCATAACTATGTACAGTGCTTTGCAAGTTGAGTTCATGTCCTATGTAAACTCATGCTACTGCAAACACAATTGATGGAAGGAAACCAATATCCTCAGATTGCAGATTGGGCTTATCAAATTTTGGAGATGTTGGTGTTGGATCTATGTATGGGTCTTGTACAGTGAATTGCAAGTTGGTTGTCCAATGTAAGATGAAGAACTGTGTAAACTTGAGGCTGTTCCTGAATAGATGTGTGGCTTTTCCTCAATAGATTTTATTTTAGGACAACCAACTTGCAATTCACTGTACTTCATGCTGTATGTGAAACTTGCATTACTTCACTTATAGTGTTCTTGGAGCATGAACAACTGACGTGAAAAGCACAGTATGTACTCTGAGTGAGAATATGGTCAGACTTTAGACTGTGTACAGTGCTTTGCATAATGGTCCAGGCAGATTGGACTCTAGCTAAGAAACTCATGTTATAACAGCTAGGCCCTTTAGAGTTCACGTTATAACAGCTAGGCCCTTTAGAGTTCACCTGCTAAGACCCGAATGTGCCCCCCACTACAGGAAAACATCATCTATCCAGCAGAAGTCATACCACCCAGAAGGGTAGAGCATATACATGATTGGGAGGACAATATGGGGAAGGTAGTATTGGTCCTCCTGCAATCTAAGAATTGCTGTTCAGCGCAGTCAGTGATTCCCCAGGGAAAATCCCTAAAGTTACTAACCCCCCATTATCAGCATTGGTAGGCATAGTCTCTATGCTAATACAACACTTGAACAGCCACAGGCTTGAATGCTTTCATGCATTTAGTGTGCCAAATGGATTCTCTCCATGTTAGATGAATCAGTAAGAGACAGTGAAGCACAATAAATGCTAGTGGAGGGGTGGATGATACCATTACTGACACACCTACCATACACACAGTCAGATACACTTGCCATAAAAACACTGTCCAGATCCAATAACCACCCACTACAACTGACACTTCCACCCGCTATAAGGTTACCATGGCAAAAATGGAGACATCATCGCTTTTATCTGATGACACATAGCTCTAAGCTGTTTGCTATTCCACTGGAAAAATACCTAAAAGTGGAGATCTTTTTTATACATAGCGGATGAACATGCAGACCTGAACCACAACAACTAGAGAACCTGATGGAGTGCAATCATTCATGTGTGTATAAGGGAAAAGGGAGGAAGAAGAGGTCAAAGTATAAGTGGTTTAGGTGGAGGGATTGCTAGAGTCTTCACATCACTACATGTCAAGTGTGGAGTTATCAGGATAAGTATCTAGGGGTCATGTGAGGGTTCATGTCCACCAGCTGGGGATTGGAACACTAACATCTGGTCTGCAGGGGAGCCACTGACCATTATAAGACCAGGGGTGGAGTCTTAGGTCAGGTACTGACCACTGTTTAGTCATGAACTTTGACCTTCTACACAGCAAATGCTGAAATCTTCCCAGATTCGATCTAGTAAGAGGCCCTAAAATCAAAAAAATTTCTGGGGGGCATGCCCCCAGACCCCTCTAGATGGTGCGCTGTGTGGTCACAACTACCAGTACTACTGCTACATATCAAGAACCTATTAACAGGTACAGAGGGTTATAACAGAACTTCACATCACTACATATCCACTATTATGAATGTATTTAGCATCGAATGATCAAATATAGTTCTCCCTCTATTGGTACATGTCAGGCTCAAAGGAAACATACACTTCAAGAGATAAAGAATCTCTGAAGTGCCTCTATGTGAGGAAGCCAGCAACCATAATTTGCATGGACACAGCTTGGTCAGTTCCAGTGGTACCACATGATGTAATACTAAGACAATGCAATACCCACAACTACATGTTTGTTTATCAACAGTGAGGGTGCTACAAGAGACGAAGGAGGGTGGGGCGCCATTTGGGAAGAGGGATAGGGTGTTGAGGACCTGAATGCATTGGTGGACATCTGAACACTCACTAATGACAATATGTATCAAAAATGAGGGCAACAAATTAATTACCTGTAAAATTATTTTCTACTGTTTTTGGTGATGTAGTTTGCCACACCCCTTTATAGCAACACTACAGCATGATTGGAATATTTATCTGGGGAGCTGTTTATTTCAAGTATACACCGATTGTTCCATAGGGTACTCAAATGCTTCATTCACCAACACATTCTATGGATGGTTTTATCATCCATACCAGAGGATTTCATCACACATTGTCCATGTTCCACTTTCTGTTGACAACTATCAACCTCCTCCTCAGGACATAATTGCTGATTTGAACAGCTCAGTATGCCTATGTCCATGGCATCCCTTGACCGTTCAATATAACAGCTATCACTCTCTAAATTCCTAACCAAAATTTAATAATTTTCAGCTCATAGAGTGAGTCTCTGCTGGTGGTGAAATTAGAGCAGATTATTATAACGGGATCAAGTGAATGCAAATAACATAAATAGAGATCAACAACTCTTATGAGAGAGAGCCTGCAAGGGTTGAGTGCTCTCAGTCTGTAGTATAACAAATGGATTTTCTCCCGCATACATTCACTGCACCACCATGATTGGGTAAAGGGTAGACACACTAGTAGTATAACACAGCATCAATAGTACAACGTACGTAAAGGGTCATTTCAAACCACATGATCTGCACAACAGATCCTACTGCTAACCTCTTCTGAACCCACACCTGCTTTTATTAACTCCTGAAACTGGTGATATGAATTCATGGGATAACTAACCATGCAAAGATAAGACATCATCAAGTTTATGGAAATAAGGGAGGGAGGTGGAGGGACCAAGAGTACAGAAAGTCCTTCCATGATGCACATTTACCTATGTGAAGCTCTTTCCAGCATCTCCTACTATTAGACCCACAGAGACATATAATAATGGGAATAGTTCCCAGGCATTCAAATGGTGCAGTAACCCTATCAAGGGAGAGAAATAATAGGTCAGCGTATTATGGATGTGGCCAGCAAATGGAAAAGAATGCTCCCAGACACACTCACTCTGTCAAGACAATATTCCGTAATCAGATGGGTGGATCACTGGTAGCTAGTCTCACAATGATCCTCACAAGCTAGAATTTAATCAGCTAGGTATCACTGGAGTTTTCTTTGCAGAACACTTTCCACATTTAGAGTAGAAGAATTTATACCTCATGATTAGTGTACAGCTTCAACCAGAAGCAGAAACACATTGCAGGACATCATCATGTATGTACATCTGCACATGATTATCTAATCATTGTAGCATTTCGAAATTGTGTCAGATAAGGGGAAAATGAAGGAATGGACTGGAAAATGTCCAATAAGAGATTGTCATTGCAATTAAGTCCTTGCATTGAACCTCATTTCAAATGTATGAAATATAATCCTGGAACTACAAGACACATTGGGTTCTCACACATTCTGATCCCACACTAAATCATCAACCCTGCATCCTGAAAGAAATCCAGTCTTATCATTCAAACTGTTATTAGAAAATTAAAGAGGGCACTTTAATACACATAGAGAGGTCTATAATACAGGAAGGGCAACTACAGAAAAAGTCACTTCTCAAAGATGTCACTATTGCTAAATGCAGTGGAATGAACCTAAGACTGTGTAGTGAAAAATTTCTAAAAACAAAAGACTCGTACTTCCATTTAACCCCCTCCCATGAAAATTTAATATACCACCACATACACTGCACTCACTCCAACCTGATTGGGTAAAGGGTAATAGAAACCAAGTTCAAGGTAAAGGGTTTGCACCTCTATCTCCCGGTGGGTGATAAATTATGGGTGTGGTTATTGAGTCTAGGAGGGGTGAGGACTCTCTTGTTGATGAACTTCAGACACAATTATCCCTACTTGTCTGTTCTATTTAAAGAGATACCATGAAGAATATTAAAGCAGCACCTTAATTATTAGAGTCTATAAAATATTAATAGGGAAATGCAAGCATTGTGGGGCGAGTGTGCATGTTGAGTTTAGTCATGAAAATAAATAATACCCATAATAATAAAGCCAGCTGGCCCCATTCATTAAAGCAAGACCTACTTGAAAAGAAGCCTCTTAGGAAAGATAAAAAGATATTTTTCTTGGTGATGTTGATGGTGCTTCATTTGAGTCAGCACACGACCTTCAAGTGCCTTCTACAGTGACAGAAAAAATAACTCACCATAATCCTTTGAGTGCTACACTGACTGTCAAGAGGAAGAAATGACAACTAAAATAAGTCAAGTTGCTACTATACATGTTGAGTACTTTGAGATAATAATTTTCATGATGACAGACATACAATCATGCCACACATTGTTCTTTCAAGTGTATTAATGATCCACTATACATCATCAAGTGTATCAAGAGGTACGAGGGTTTCAGGAATCAAGGTGGAGGGACTGCTAGAGTCATAACAGAACTACATATCCGTGATTGGATCAACAATCCCTCTTGTTGATAAACAAATGGTTATGTCATTGTGGGTATTGCATTGCCTTATATGGATGCGTTGTATCATGTGGTAGCACTCCAGGCATATATATGGCTGCAATGGAGAGGTGCAGGGCATATCTGCTGTACATTAGGGAAATGCAAGCATTGTGGGGGAAGTGTGCATGCTGAGTTTAAGAGAAACTGCAACATTAGAATGAGATAAAATAATAATAAAGCCAGCTGGCCCCATTCATTAACAGCAAGACCTTCTTACTGAGGGACCTGTGTACAAACATAATGTAGGTAGACATAACCTGCCAAGGCCTAATCATAAGTGCAGTAAGGGATTGTACCTGAGGGCATAGATTCCAGAGCAGGGCTAGAAAGAAGAGATCCTGAATTTTGATTGGTCATGCAAGATTCCTTTACCCTAAAATAATTGAGTGAAAACATGATTTGAATTTCTGAATTTCAAAGATCAGTAAAGTGGCTGTTTTAGAGAAGACCTTTAAAGACTACATGAAGTCCAATGACAAACATTTTGGAAAGATCATCTCAAAAAAGATTATAATTCAAGTTTTTATTTTCGCTGTTACAGCTTATACCCTAAAATACTACATGACTTGAATTTCTTGAACTTCAAAGATCAGTAAAGTGGCTGTTTTAGAGAAGACCTTTACAAGTGAGCCTGTTGGACAGCATAGGATGACTACATCAACTCCTAACACAAACATTTGGAAAGATCATCTAATAATAATTCAAGTTTAATGCTAATTGTTACAGCTTACTTGTAATTAGCTTGTACACTATTTTGTACAAGGTAATAATTTTCACATGATTAATTTTTGTTGTTGAACATGGCCAAGAAATTTACAGAATAACAAGTCTTGACATGTGATGCCAAGTAGATCCATGCAGACTGAATATTAATTTTATAGAAATTTGTGGATTTCCTTATTATGAATAACACACACACACACTCGTGATAATAGCTAATGCATGTAAAGTCTCATTCCATGGACTTGTCCAGCAGGTACGTATGTAGTTAATAACTGTGGACAAGGAACTGATGAACAATGTTTCACTTGCAATTCCATGCCTGTGTGTGGATAGGTTAGTGGTCACCTCATTACATCCATACCTACACTGCACTAAGGTCCACACACCTAGAATGAAGTGCACATTAGTGATTGCCTCATTATATCTACAACCTCTGAGTCTCTCTACAAATGACAAAAGGCTGGGTCCCAAGTGTGTCCATTATTCGGAGGTTCCATTGTAATTATGTGCAGGAGAGAAAGAGTGAACAAAGAATTGAGAAGGTTCACAAAAGGAACTGAAATAATTAATTAAGGACACAGTAAAACCCACAACAAATTAAAGGACACCATCCCATCAGTAAAGTGAGGACTTCTCTGAACTTGATGGATTGACTCCTCAACAGGCTGATAGAGTGGGTAAAGGGTGGGATACAATGTCTAATAGTGGGCCATGAGGTGCTCAGGTCTACAAACTCCCCTTCAGCACTATCCATGCTAGGGACAAAGTGAGATGGGACAATATATAGAGGGAGGGAGGGAGGAGCAATAAGAAGATGTACCAATTATACCTATCAGATACTGATGGGGATGGAGAGAGTCAATGCATTGCACATACCTGTTTGACTGATGTGAATGAATTTTGACCAGAGATCTCTCTCCAGCTCCTCCGGCAACTCCTAGTAACCCATAACTTGTGTATCAGGGAGGAGGTTCCCAGGTATTCAGATGGTGCAGGAAACCTATCAAGGGAGAGAGGACTCAATGGGTCAAGCCAGTGTTCTGCCCAGATACATGTTCAGATTTCTTTCCCACCTTCAATCAAGAGTCACTGACCTAACTGACAGGCTGGGCTGATGGTGGACACTCTTGCAGGTATCGAGGTGGTCTCAATAAGTATAACAGAGTGTCTAGAGTACTGGCAGACAATTAATAGGCTGATGGTAAGTAGAACAGATTGTCTAGAGTACCAGCAGACTATACATTGAATTAATAGGTAAAGGGTGTGGCTAGGGATAAAGAGTACTGTGTTTCAGGGGATGCTCCACAAGGGGTGAAGGCCCATCCACAACTGTAGTAGCTCTATTAATTATGCTATAATAATAACTCAAAACTCCTCCAGAATGCACTAAATTATGTGATCTCACCCTAGACCTAGTCTCGCGGGCCAGACTCGATTCTTTCCTTTTTCTTGGGGGCGGGGGAAAGAAAGAGTCTGGCCAAACTGCATTGGACGTTTCGTTTGTGCCGACTTAGCATCATAGGGGTAGCGCGGGCGTTGCGTTTTGACTATGACGTACCATGACGAAAGAGTAAAGCAGCTGGCCAATAAAAAATTAACCGCTACTGTGACGTATAGTGACGTTTAAAATTTCCCACGTGATATCTGCGCATGTCTGCCACGATTTTTGTGGCATAGTACAAACGAAACGTCCAATGCAGTTTGGCCAGACTCTTTCTTTCCCCCGCCCCCAAGAAAAAGGAAAGAATCGAGTCTGGCCCGCGAGACTACCCTAGACCCAAGTTGGCTCCCCCCCAACTAAAAGTTGGCTCCTCCGCCCCTGTATTTAACTTCCTGCTGGTACTCTAGCCACACCATAAATATAAATGGGTCAGTGTGACATGGAATGCATGATCATCAGAAGTGTTCTTCCAGATACTCACTCTGTGGCTCTGAGCACAAGTAGAAGTATATCCAAATGACGTAATACAGTTACACCCATTA
Organism: Crambe crambe; assembly: GCA_963924555.1. Lineage (NCBI taxonomy): Eukaryota > Metazoa > Porifera > Demospongiae > Poecilosclerida > Crambeidae > Crambe > Crambe crambe. Next base: position 6,053,300 of record OZ004581.1, read on the forward strand.
TAATTATATAATTATTATTGTAGATATAATAGGTAAAAGCATTTACTCTGGTCAGTGGAACAGATATTTACCAGATGAAAGACAAAGTACTGGAGGGAGGACATAAGACTCTGGGACAGTATGCTAGTAGCTAGTGATACATGTAGTAGTGGAGGAGGACATAAGACTCTGGGACATGCAGTGAGACATCTAGTACTGGAGGGAGGACATAAGACTCTGGGACAGCTAGTGATACATCAAGGACATAATACATTTAGTGTAGCTACTGGAGTAGCTAATTAGGACATAGCTAAGACTCTGGGACAGTGATACATCTATAGTGGAGGAGGACATAAGACTGTGACAGTGAGACATCTAATACTGGAAGGAGGACATAAGACTGGGACAGTGATACATCTTACTGGAGGGAGACAAGACTCTGGGACAGTGAGACGTCTAGTAGTGGAGGAGGACATAGCTAAGACTCTGGGACAGTGATACATCTAGTAGTGGAGGAGGACATAAGACTCTGTGACAGTGAGACATCTAATACTGGAAGGAGGACATAAGACTCTGGGACAGTGATACATCTAGTCTACTGGAGGGAGGACATAAGACTCTGGGACACATTTAGTGCTGGAGTAATCAAGGATATAAGACTCTGTGACAGTGATACATCTATAGTCCCAGAGGAAGGACATAAGACTCTGTGACAGTGATATATCTAGTCCTAGAGGAAGGACATAAGACTCTGGGACAGTAACTAGTGACTGGCTAGTGAGACATAGGACAGTGGACACCAATAGGACATATACATTGGGACAGCTAATATCCCGCGCGCATATCAGCAATGATTGTGCGCATGTGTAAAAAGCTCTGCGCTCTCGATCTCCAGGACTTGAAAGAACATGGGTTGCAGCTACTTCTTCATTTTGTTTACTTTAGTGACCAGGACCACAGCTGTTAAACTTCCACTTTCTTGGTGTACTCATCTTGCTAAACTATGTGAAGATTTTGATGATCAATGTCCAGCTGCACCTGCTATTATGACATTCGAAAACTGTCCTAGGACCTTATTAATGGAAACTTGTGTGGTACCTGAGATGTATTTGATGCCGCCAATAATTTTATGGTCCCCTCTGGAGCAATTTCCAAAGATAAAAGTAGTGTGTCCAAAGTGCACAATGTTAAATGTGCCAAATATCCCTCTTCATGCAAGAGGTTGGAGAAATGGAATGGGAGGTCTACGATCTGACCCTAGAAAGATTTATGGTGTTTATGGCATTACTTTACTAGTATGCCGTGTTTATGCATGCTCCAAGAACCATGAAGTTGTTGGTTATCATCCGGGTATTTTGAAAGAAATACCGACCTGTTTTGTGCCTTTCAAATTATGGCACATTACTGGATTTACCTTGGAACACATTCAGCTTATATGCTCACTTATTTCATTTGGAATGAGCATTCATAAAGTACGTGAGGTTCTATTTGAAAGGATTCAATGGTGGTATCATCGCCAGAAATTGAAATTTGTAGCAACGAAAGGAAGTAAAATGGATACTTTTCCTTCACTGGAAGAATGGTTAGAATTGTTTTCATCCTCTTTGCCGTCAAACCATTCAATATCAAGCTGCTTTTTGGCAGATTTTTGGGAGAAAGAAGATGTCTACATTAAAGTTATGCAAAACACTACCATTGATGATCAAAACTCGTGGCTAAGCTGTGATCATACTTTTGCATCAGCAAGTAAGATTAACTATTATAATTATAGCAGCCAGTGTATAACTAGCTATAGGCTATAACTATTGTAGCTATATGAGGGATAAAGGCTGAAAGGACTACAGTATTTTAGATAATCTGTAGGTGTTCAGTGAGGGTTCACTGTACAACAATGGGGGACTAGCCAATTTTTCTATTTTGTACAGCTAACATTGGAATTTCCAGAAGTGGTGATAGGAGATGGATTACACAGTATGGTGCCCTATTTTGCATATTGAATTCATCTGGTCAGGTAGTAACTTGGAAGTTGACATCTGGAGTAGCATTTGATGTGGTTAGAGATGCAATTACAGCATTGCAGAGACGATTCCAAGCACAAAAGAAAAAAGTTTCAGAATTTTATGTAGATAATTGCTGTGCATGGCGAAAAAAATTACAAGAAGTATTTGGATTTGATTTAAAAGTAAAGTTGGATCTTTTCCATGCTATTAAAAGGGTCGGAGAAAAGGTCTCTAAGAAACATCCTTTGAGGAAAGTTTTCATGGATGACTGGAGGCTAGTCTTTAGGGATCCTTCTGATCTTGGAAAGGATCGTAAACTAATAACACCCGCCCCCGAGATTTTGGAATCAAATTTGGACAAGTTTAAGGAACAATGGAAAGATGCAGAATATAATAAGCAACCAGTAATGAATGAGTCAGCATTAAAAGAAATAGAAAATATTCGAGTACACATGAAAAAAGGATGCCTGTCAGGGATTAAACCAGGACGTGGAACCAACAGAAATGAGGAATTACACAAGAACTTGAATAACATAATGTCTGCTTCCAGGTATGGAGTTGAGTTGGCATATGGTCTATTTACAGAATGTTTCTTCAGGCACAATGTGAAAATGGCATCAAGGGTAGAGCAGAGATTGCAAAACTCTATCGAATTTTACCAACTTTTGCATGCTGAAACTGCAATCACACCAGAAAAATTTGGGCTCCGATTCAAAGATAGTCCAATGCCATCCACTTCTGTACCGAATATTCTGACCATCAGTTCGTGCACCTTTCACGAGGCATATGAGCGAATAAATGGTATATCTATTGAAAATGCCAAGGAAAATTTACAAACTAGCATTGATAATGATGACAACCAATCTTGTAATGTGGAATTGACTAGTGATGAGGATGATCTGGATTTATCTCATACTGAACTACTGGTATCGATACCTGATATGAAAGGTATCCTGATGAAGAGTTTAGCATGGTACTTTACTTCTGTGGCAGTAAATAAAGTGAGTGAAACAGCTTTTATTGATGTACTACATTTTCCCTTTATGGCAACTTCATTGAATTCCTTGTTTGATCCCATCACTATGGAATTGTCAACCACTTGTGATAAGGAACTTCAGGAACACGAAGAAAGGCTTGATCAAGTGCTTAAGTCTTGGAAATTTTCTAAAAGTTCAGCCCCTAAAGATGGTAACTGTCTGTTATATTCAATTATACACAATATGAAGTACCAGGTTAACAATGGAAATATGATTCTAGGAAAATTTTTACAACAGTGCTGTGGAATTGATATCAAGAATCCATTTGATATGATAATTACCACATTGAGAAGTTTGATTGTAGCAGAATGGCTTGGTGAGTATTCTAATGAATACAAGGAATTTATGACTGGCAACCAACTACAAGAACAAGCCAGTGATTTTCTCCATAGTGGTGAATTTGCATCAAATGTTGGAGACCTTGTAATAGCTGCAATTAGTAACATATTGAAGGCTCCTATTGTGGTGTTTACATCTGTGAAGAATATGCCTGTGGTTATTCAACATCCTACTCATTCTCCAACATTGAACATGGATCCAATATTTCTAGCATACAATCAGTTTGGAAGTGGGCATTACAGTGCTGCTGTGCCTGCAGTTCAAACAGATACGATCGTGCAAGAAAGTACTACTCCAACAGAGGAGACTCAATGTAGCAGTAAAAAACAGCGATCTAAAGGTTGTAACTGTGGCAGGAAATCAGTGAAGGGGATGCCATGCTCCTTCGATATCACTCAATATACTTGCCGCTGCCCTTGCTACAATGAAAAACTGGCTTGTCTAGAAGTGTGCAAATGTAAAAATTGTACTAACCCTTTTGGAATAAAGCCAAAGAATGAGCCCCCAAAAGTAGGCCAGAAACGTAAACGGGAACCACATCAAGGCCAATCTATTCCACTCAAAGGGAAGAAATCTTTAACATTCATGAGAGATATGGGAGAACCAGTCACAACTGGTGGATTCAGCAACATGGAATTTTTGTTAGTAAGCAGCATTATACATTATTTACTGGAAGAGGAAAGAAAAAACTTCTGCTCTGAAGATATTCAGAGTCTAGATATTTCTAAGCTATATCAGATATACTGCGCAATTTTTACCATAACTAAAGAACTCAGACTTGACTTCGCATTATTTGAACGAACACAAGACGAAATACAAAAACTTTCCAGGAAACTATCCTTTAAAAGTAAAATAGTATATCAACGTCAAACCCAATAACAACTATAATACGTATAATTATATGCTATAAAAATGATGTACCACATACAGCCTAGAGTTTGGAGGCTTATGCTATAATTCTTTGTAGCTATGTGAGTAGATCGGATTGGAGATTAGTACATGTACGTAATTATTTCCTGGGATATATTTCATACTGAGCCATTTCTTCAGTGGAATATGGAGAGGAGGCCAAAAGCCTATTAAATTGGGTTAACGTGATGTATTTAGTATCAATTTTTTTAAAATTAGAAATATACTCCTCCCATCTTGATCCTATTATACTGCAGATACTTTCTTTATGATCATCTTCTGGAAGTAGCTTGAAATAGGCTCGTTCCTTTTGATTTATATTCACAAAGGTACCAATGTGGCGATCATCAAGTTTTTTCATATAATCAGCAATTTCATCTAGTTTGGGACGAACTTTTGTTGTCATGTTTTTAATAACACTTCTTGGTGTACAAAATGGCCCCTTACTCAGCAGTATATGGGTTTCCGGACTTTTGGCCTGTGCTTCCTGTTCAATGGCTTGATTTGAAGCAGCTTCAATTCCCTAAAATAAGATTAATTTATTGCATGCATGGTTTCTCACTGGTTTACACATGATATTGTATATCAACACTTGTTGAAGGGAAAATTTCCACATGTAGTAACATAGCTACATTATACACTATAAGTTACACACTATAAATTACATAACAACCCAGACCATGCAGTTAGAACAATACACCATGGGACTAACAATACTATACTTACCTTCTCATAAGCCATCCTTTGACTCTGATAATACTCTGTTAAGTGGACTGCCATCCTTGCAACATTTTCAGGAATAATAAGAGGTATGGTAAATTTTTCTGGCTCAGCTCCTTCCCTTGATGATCCTTCTTTGAAGCACTCTTTCATAACATAGTACAATACATGCAGAACTCCACTCAATCTATAAATGAATAATAATATTGCATTTCTATCTACATAGAATACTCCAAGACTTGAAGGAAAGACTAACTGGGAGGCAGAAACACATTATCATGGCTGGGGATGAAATAAGTATGTAGACACCACTGGATTTCAGGTTGGTTTGTACTGAAATGGTTAACAGCCTTCCTCTGGTGATAATTAATACAAACCACAAAACCATTGGTTACATGTGCCATGCCCACACATGTTTACACACAGTGCCAGGGATCAATGCATGGAGATCAGTAAGTTACCTGATCATAGTTCGTTTATCCTTTGAGACATTACCATGGGTGCTTTTCCCAGATTGCCACTGATCATTCATAATAGTGGTCATCTCATCCGAGAAGGAAAAGCACACCTCTTTTGCTGCACTATTATACTCGTAATATAATGGAGAGTCAAGATCATGGTGAACTTCAGCAATGAGTGCATATGGTTGGCACAGGTTTTCAAGTTGCTGGGCACGCATTTTTTCACACCACTCTTCCACTTCTCTCTCCAGTAGGAGTTTTGGATGTGGTGAGCATAACAGTAGACGATCAGCAAAGCCATCATTAGACTCAAGCAGTGTAGGCAAGATTCTCTGAACAAAAGGTCCAGGCTGTAGAAACCCACAGATGCAAATGCAGGCCTCATTAACTTCTTCTTTAGATCCTTCCTTGTTAAGAGTTCCTGCAAACAAAATCCATAACTTCATAGCTATGTTCACTACAGAATTTTGATGTAGAACAGCAAGTGATAGCTACAGTATATGAAAACAATTAAATGTACCAATACTGCTTGTCCATCTGCCAGAATCATAAAGACGGCAAAACATTTGCCTTTCTCCACTACCTTCTAGCTGTCTTCGGTGTACTTGGTCAAAAAAGGAAGTAAGCTCTTCATAAGCAAGCAGTCCCCGTCCAGAATTCTGTTGTAGGTGCCTAAACAGTCCTCTACGGGTATATTCATCAACTAAAATGTTACTTAAAGGGGATCCTAGTGACATTATAGGATCAATAATTGACATCCTAAATGCTTGACTTTTCCCTGCACCAGGTTCGGCCATACATATTGTGAAAAGATTTACAGGTTCAGGATATTCCTTACGTAGCCTCACATATACTTTAGGACCCATAAGAGCAGCTACAGTGGTAAGTGCTGCAGTGAAAATGAACTCAGGAAGGGTGTTTCTCGACTTAGCGTACATCTCAAACCAGTTGGATATCTCCTCAGGTACAGCATCTTTCCAAGGGAAAGGAGAATTTTGAGCTGCTTGAGAGACTTCCTGGGCATGAGTTGGGGACACATTAATTGATGGGCCCATAAGTAGACGCTGTCGCTTTAATCCAGGGGGGCTAGCCATCATACCTGTATTAGCCAAGCAAGATGGGCAACATTAGTTAGATATAGCTGAGCTAACAATAGATCCTCTTATAACTAAGTAGCTAGTTAGCTAGCTATAGTTACCTTGACTTCATGAAATCTTACACCATGTGCTTAGCTAACTACACCATGTGCTCATTAGCTACTGTCTTACTGTCCCACTGTCTTAGCTAGCTATATAGCTACTGTCCCACTGTTTGATGTAATTATTGTCATTAACACTGTCTTGCTGTCCCACTAATAGCTACTAGCTGTCCAGTCTTCAACACTGTCTTACTGTCCCACTGTCTGCATATAATACTAGCTGTCCAGTCTTCAACACTGTCTTACTGTCCCACTGTCTGCATGTAATACTAGCTGTCCAGTCTTCAACACTGTCTTGTCCCACTGTCTGCATGTAATACTAGCTGTCCAGTCTTCAACACTGTCTTACTGTCCCACTGTCTGCATGTAATACTAGCTGTCCAGTCTTCAACACTGTCTTACTGTCCCACTGTCTGCATGTAATACTAGCTGTCCAGTCTTCAACACTGTCTTATTTGTCTGCATGTAATACTGTCTTTAAACACTGTCTTACTGTCCCACTGTCTGCATGTAATACTAGCTGTCCAGTCTTCAACACTGTCTTACTGTCCCACTGTCTGCATGTAATACTAGCTGTCCAGTCTTTAACACTGTCTTATTTGTCTGCATGTAATACTGTCTTTAAACACTGTCTTACTGTCCCACTGTCTGCATGTAATACTAGCTGTCCCAGTCTTTAACACTGTCTTACTGTCCCACTGTCTGCATGTAATAGCTACTAGCTGTCCCAGTGTCTTACTGTCCCAAGTGTCCACTGTGTACTGTCCCACTGTCTACAAGTCCAACTGTCTAGCTACATATTAATGTGTCATACTGTCCTACTGTCAGCAAGTATTTATTTATACTGCCTATGTCATGCAGTCTTACTGTCTGCTGTAATACTCACTACCTCTAATAAACTACATGTAGCTATATAGCATAATTATACTCATTATCATCATATACACGAAATTACATGTTATTATGCATTACATCATTATGTATTACATCATTATGCATTCCATCATTATGCATTACATCATTTGGATATACTTCTACTTGTGCACACAACCCACTCTGTCAAGACAACTTACTCCATGGATCACTGGATGATCTAACATAAAGGGAGGAGTTTCTTGTTCACAGATGGTTCCTCCAGAACACTTCCCTCTGAATATGCAGTTCGCTGAGATATTCCACGAGCAAGCTGTACTCTTAAAAACAGCTGATGGAAATAATGCCCACCACCAGACAGGCAGCCCCGCCCTTCGAATACAATGCGCATGCGCAAAAGGGTAACAACACTCGATTATAGTTACAGTTTGGCATCTCTAATGGATTTAGCAAGTTGGTCTAATCCAATATCTTCCAGCACAGAAATCAGAGTCTCCCAGGACACAGGTTGTCTCCCACTCCCACTGAACCACTCCTGAAAAATATGGCGGTTGATACTTTGAGCATTCATGTGAAGTTATAAGGCACTAATTATGGGCACCAGTTTCATCTTTAAAAAGTAATGTTCCAAATTCAAAGTACTTTATCTCAATCTCTCGAGCCAAGTTCACTTTAGAGTCTTGTAAGGGGAAACACAGGATGTCCATCATGGTTGGAGGTGGGCAAGACACTGTGGAATGAAGACAAGGAACTATTAATGTCACAAAATGGGATATGATTACAACTAGCTATCACTTCATAGGACAAGCAACTTTAAGAATAGCAAAGTAGCTGTGCTATTAGGCAAGGTTGAACTTACCTTCAGATTGTGAAGTATGCATTGCAAGCAGTTGGAGGAGATGCATGGCTGGATAGTGATGTAGATGACTGCAGTACTTCTGAATCTGTATGTAAAAATGTAGTGGTACTAGTTATAGCATAAAATGCTACACACCTTCATCATAATTTCCATGGATGGAACACTTCTCAGCACTAAAATCTGCTACCAATTTTTCCTGCCGGCCATCCTTCAGCAAGTTGTATAAGCCTCTCCATTTCTCTGAGTAGCATTTGCAGTGGGGCATTTGGGGAGCATTGGCCAGCCATTCTCCAATCACATCTCGTAAGCAATCAACATCTGACTCTTGCTTTGCTATGAATTTGATGCGATAAGGTGGGAGCTCGGCTATCTTCTTCCAGTAGGGAGCCAAGTCATCCAGGATTCTGATTTCTCTATGCTCACCAGTTTCAGGTTCAAAGTACTTGATTAGTTGTAAGCTTTCAGTAGTTGCATCTTCATCCCGAAGTGGATTGCTGCTGACTGCTATATGATACAAGGTACATAGCTAGCATAGCTATAATTATAACGACTACAGAAGTTTAAAAAAAATGTCCGCTATATAGCTACATGGGTTGATATCAGTTCAATTTTTGTGGTTACCCCAATCATACAGGGTTGGGGGGATGTCCTGAATATATAAAACCCTTCACCACATGATGTAGCTATGTATGTATGTAGCTATGTAGGTGAACACTCATAATTATTGCTGATATGTTAGGTAAGGTCCAGTAATATAATCTTCATGGGCTATAGGAAAAATTAGAAGTGCACGTAAAGTTGCAGCTTTCAAGAAATCTAAGGCTTAGCTATCAAAAATCTAAAATACATTACGTAACTTGCCTTCCCAAACCACACTATATGCTGACTCTGCATTTCCACTGGCTGTGGATATTGTATAAATAATCCATCATGTGGGGAGAAGTCTCTCTGCTGTTAACCCCTCCCAGGGTGAGTAGGACATTCAAATGCAAGCTGATACCTGACATAGTCTTGTGTGCCATACCTGACAGTGAAGGCATAGTTCATGCGAGAGGTGACTCTCTTGATTGCTGATTCAATGATTTCTCGAACAGCAACACACACTTCATGAGTCTTGGTAACAGCAGCTGTGATGTGGATCTCATAGCAGTGTGGTCGAGATATGAAGGTGATTTTATCACAATCAGTACCATATCAAAACTGGACTCGATTCTCTTCAATGATCAACTTATTGCTGATGAGGTTAGCAATGGTGGCAGGAAAGAGACCAATGGGTACAAAGCCACACTCATATCTAATCATCAGAGAAGCTGGGAGGAATGAATTGGAATATCCTCTTGAAAAATAAGAA